>JAWCTZ010001034.1:0-25725 GCA_036850595.1 Rhyacichthys aspro | reverse complement strand
ATCAGTGCTCATTTGTGTGTGCCATATTTGGGTGAGTTTGTAACAATCTAAAGAACAATTAATGGCATCTGTTTTGTAGCAGCCGAGGTGATATGGGTTAAAGGAAAAGTCTAGTGATGCAAAAAAGAACTTGAAAACAATAAACTAGAGCTGGCTTTGTGAAATTCTTATTCCCATTCGGACCTACTCACTGAACAGCAGTTTGGTTTATAAAATGGAGCTGATGTTTTTTTCTACCATGCAAAACTTTTCTACATTACAGTGGTCCCTTGTTTATCGCGGGGGTTACGTTCCAAAATAAACCCGCAATAGGCGAAATCTGCAAAGTAGTCAGCTTTATTTTTTACAATTATTATATATGTTTTAAGGCTGTAAAACCCCTCACCACACACTTTATACACTTTTCTCAGACAGGCATTAACTTTTTCTCACATTTCTCTCTTGTTTAAACACTCTCTAAGTTCAAACCTTAGCATCTTCCTCTGCCTTTTGGGTGCGACCGCAGGTGCCTTTGTCGGTGCAGAACGTTTCGTCGACATTGTGGGTTTTGTCGGGAGAAAACTTGCAAACATACAGCACTTCAGCGTCACACTGTTAGCAAACGAACATTTATGGAAATTTGGCAAGTCAAACGCATTCTGTACTGTACAAGAGACACGGAGGAGATTGATTGACAATGGTCTACAGTCCCTTAGCCAATCAGGACGCAGAACACAATGCGTGAGTTCTCCCTTAGCCAATCCGGACGCAGAACACAATGCACGTTCATACGCTGTAAAAAATAAAAAATAAAAAAAAAGCATGCAAAATTGCACTAAAAATATCCGCGAAACAGCGAGGCCGCGAAAGGTGAACCACGTTATAGTGAGGGACAACTGTATTTACACTAGAAGCAACATTGTCTTGGAGCTAAGGTGGAGGAGGAGAATAGGTATCAACACATGTAGGTCATGTTTTTGACTGCTGCTCCGTTCTGAAGCCCGTCCAGCTTTTCAAACACTGGCTGCACATTCTGACCACGGGCTGGGTTTACAGCAGCAACAGCACAGTCAGACTCAAACCACAGCGAGTGCGTTGCACACTGAGTTAATGATACTTTCTATTAACATTTATAGCTTGCACACATGTAATGATGTTTAATTCACTACAATGTACATGGTTTCAGGCATTTTATCTTTAGGGCAGTGTTTAGTGGATCAGTCCTTTTGTCAAAATGCTTCATGGGTGGAAAACAAGAATGATGAATAGAAGCTTTTTTAACACTACTAGCATTTTTAAGTTTCATGTTGTAGTGAGCTGTTTTTTGATTTTTCTCTTCCTTTTTTCCTTTTACCTTTCTCAAATGTGTTGCCTCTACATGAAAATCACAGGCTGTCTATTACCAATAAGCAACACTGTCACACACACTGTTGCTAAGTCTTGGAGGCTTTCTAACTTTTGCCATGGACCCTTTTCACCTCTAAGTGTACCTCATGTTTTCTTATTACAGTTGCGTAGTCCCCTAACATGGCTCTTTGTCTACTGAAGTATCTGTTACATCATTATTGTTATGAATTGTTTCTATCTACATGTCACTTTGTCGGCGGATGACTCTTGTAAAATGGTCCATTGTTTAAACTAAAAGATTGTCTGTCCCCCAGAATGGTGTACAGCTTGAAGGCATGAATGAAACCGCTGACCACATACTGACACAAGGAATGTAATCTCTCACTTAAGCTTCCACTATAAATTTAGCTAAAGATCCTAACGTGTGTAAAAGATTTGTGGGCCTTATCTGCATCAGAGCTTCCACAGACCTCTGACGATGACTTTTTATCATATTGTGCTTGTTTCCTAAAGGACGAAATTGTCAAAAACGTATTTCTTTATTGTTGTTTGCCAGGTTCCTCTCTTTAGTGATTTATTTGCCTGCATCGCATGCGCTCGGCTCTAGTTTCAGGCAGTAGGGCCAACGTAAACCTTGTCACAACTCCGAATTCCTGACTGCGCTACAGCTTCCAGGCAGAGCTTGAGCGGATCAGCGCTGGATAAATACAACAGATAAGCCTGGCCAGACCCACACAGCTCACAGTTCGGACTATGGCTCTCTCATGATAATACGCAACAAGATGCTTTATGCTGACAAAACAGTCAAGTGTAGTGAGAAATGTGCAAGATTGAATATGTAAAGACTCTGAGGTCATGTTGGAAAGAGGAGCGGTTGAAGTTGAGACTCGCGATGCTGACTTTGACAAAAACAGGGCCTGCTTTTTGTGAGTGGCATGTCCAACAAGGCGGAGAACTCTAATCGGTTTCAACAGCTGATACTGCCGTGATCGCAGGGAGGAGCACCACTGTCAGATGTAATTGACGATATAAATCACACAGTCTCACACAATTGCATGAGCAGAATTGGCTGTATTTCCCCAAACAGCCTGTGTGTTGTTCTTCTACCAGTGTTTGAACAGGCTCAGAGGAGGCCATTGTAGGGTCCGGCTGGTCAACCTTTGTGACTGAGCGCTGCTTGGCAAGAAGAGTGCATTTCTGAGAGCTAGATACACAAATGATGGCTTAGATCAGGGCTTGGAAAACCTCGATTAATCCCAGGATTTAGCAGGACAAGTCACTGACCAACTGACAACAATAACACCGAGTTTGTTATTCAGACCTCTATTGAGAAATTTGGGTGTTGTCACTGAAAGGTTTTACAGTTTTGGGAAAATAATAATGATGAAATGCACAAAATGATGAAACAAAATAACTGTTAGTCCCTTTTTAGTAGAAGACTCACAGTTGGTCTTACATAGCTACACAATGGCTACAGGTGTGTATTAAAATGACTTGAGATTCAGTACAAAGAGGCAGCTGGTATACTAGTCATTATAACGCATGCTGCAGTGCACAATTCCAGACCATCTTTCCCCATATAATATTGTGTAAAAAGAAAATAAAAAACAGTGCAAACATTCCCATTTCCCTGACAAAAGACATAAATGTAAAAACTTTTTACTGTTCACGGGACATTTATAACAGCACCATGTGTCACTACGTTTGATACCAAAAATGTGTAAAAATCTTGAAAAGGATTCCCACAGGATTTATTAAAGAGACCATAGTGTCCCTGAGTCTGACAGTGTACCATTCTAAAGGTTTGTGCGTCTCAAGTGTGGTAAAAGGTCAGGCCAAACTCTGAGAGCCACGTAATTTATGTGGAACTCAAAATATTCTCATGGGATGTGTCTCAGACTGATTTCTCATGAAGGCAAACCTCCAGCGCTCGAAGTGTGGTTCTGAGTCTGAGCAGAAGTCCGGGCCTTTGGGACCTGTCCAGAACATGTCGATGTTAAACACTACAAAACAGGGTTAAAGAATGGTTGGCCCAGAGTAATATTTTACTGTGAATAGAGACAGTTAAACAAAGACAGATAACTTCTACACACTGCACAAACAGAAGATCTCCCTCTGACAGCGTGATTATCTGTCTTTGTTGTTTGCAGTCAGCGTGCTACAAACCCTTTCCCATTTACCGCCAAGGACAGGAGCACAGAGTGGAAATACCTCGGGAACTCTTTTATTTGACTCTTTCTTCCTGTTAAATAACTGTCAGTGCTGGACAGAGACCCAGTTGAAACACAGATAATAAACCATTCACTTTCAAATGTATAATGATTTTTACATTCAGCTTTCACATAAAAACGAAAACCGCGCTGGAGTGGTTGGAAGCACACAATGAAGACGAGGGGAAAAGATGGATGTGTCAGACCGAAGTACTGAATAACCATCCATCCGGTTTCCCCTTTAGACCGCAGAACAAGCAGGACATGTAAGGACACCCCAAACCCGACGGGATGAGTCAGAGCGGGACGTCCGATGTGTCTGGATGTTGACTTTCTTGTAACCTTTATTTATTTATGCCTTAACCTCGTGCAACCTCTTTACGTAACCTCTCTCAGCTGTGGCATTCTTTGTTCCTGCAACTGTTTGTAGCTGCTGGGGGTACCTGACACGCTTTCACAATATCACAATGTTTGGAGCAAATGAGAGCATTACTCATACTTTCCTGAATGGGATTTGCACAGCCAGCTCAGGGATCGAAGCAGGAATCCTTCCAAGAGTCCAAACCACACGGACAGACAAGAGTGAGAACAATGGTGTTAAGTTGGTGCTCGTAAAGTGTTCAGCGGGAGTGTAAAGGTGCTACTTGTAACGTTATGTGTTTCGCAAAATGAAGACCATGTTTCCCATAAACCTAGTTGCTTCCTGTGGTGTGTTTGTGTGAGTTTGGAGAAGTCAGAACGAGGATGAGATCAAGAATCAACACTTGAAAAAAGAAGTTTGCAGGTGTATTTTTGTCAAGTTGTATCTGTTGGTTAAAGCTATGTATTTAAAAGGAAATAATACTCTCAAAATAACACTCATTGCATTTGTCTATCTTGGAGAAAAATGATTTTAAAAGTTTCACAGATCCTAGTGGAATTTTTGTGAGTTTTTGTTCCTGTTAGTAGCTATTAGCATCTCATCTCATTAAAGGTCTCATCTGCACTGGCCTCTCAACGTTAAATTAATTCTACAGATAATACATATGTCACAGTTTCAGAGTGGTTAGCACTCCTGCCTCACAGCAAGAAGGTTGTGAGTTTGGGACTCCGGCTTCCTCTCACTTTCCAAAGACATGCATTTATAGGTCAACAGGTGAATCTAAAGTATCCCTTGTGAGTGAATGAATGTGAGAGTGAGTGGTTTTTTTTGTCAGACTCTGTCTCTAAGAGGCCGTTTACACACCAACACTGCTCAGAAATACACAAACAACTTTTGCTACGTTCACAAGGTGCCACAGAAAACGATGCAGTACATGTGTCAGACCAGTAGGGGGTAGGTTTTCCTTTGTTACTTCTGCTACCCTCGCTTCTATATAGTCATTGGTTGCGCATGTTTGTTATGCCTATGACATTATCATTTTTCAACCCAGTCTCAGCACAAAATGTAAAATAGTCACGTTGGTCCACATGGTAAAACGTATACATTTCACAAAACGGGCCCGAAATTTGTGACACTGTCACGTTTTTTTGTTCCATTCTTTTCTATTGATGTCACGTGATGTCAGAGCTGCCGCAGACGCTAGAGGAAAACATGGCCGACTTTGGAGATAAAATGCAATTTTATTGCCTATTTTGAGCACTAAAATCAATTTGGTTAAATTTCTAGCGAGAAGTGTGGTCTTTAATCTTATAATCTTCAACTATTTAATTCATATACACTTTTATTTATGAGTTTAAACGAAGATCTTGTCTCGACATTGTTAAAATTGTTATACTGTCACGTTTTGTTTCACTGGTTATCTCTATGTTTTTCAGCGTAAAATCTAGGAATTATCTCGTGTTATTATTAATTTATTTTAATAATAAAATAATAAAAATACATCCAGGTGCTGAAATAAGTTTCTTTTTTATAAACTTGCTTAGTACAAAGATGCGAGCTGTGCTTACGTGGACTCTTTAGGAACTAGTTTCATACATACCTTTATTATTTTGCATACATTACTTAAAATAATTTACGAAACAAAAGCAGTGGTAAGAAAATGACATTTATTGTTGCCTTTATTTGTGATTATGGGCTTCAACCTTTTACATTTATGAGTTACATAAATTTAATGCATGAAAATGTAGACATTTTACGTTTTTAGTCTTGCTAGCTACTTATTTTATTGTCCATAAAAACATATTGTACAATACAAGAGACAACTAAACAAAACATTATGTGTAAATGGGATTTTATTGTTTGGAACAGTTTTACGGATTTCTTTAGTTTATGGAGGAAACATTTGCGATCGTTCACGGGCTTTCCAAATGTTTGGAAATTGTAGGTATTTCACGTTTTGTGCCCATAGCAATCTTTTCTAGCATTCTTACTTCTTTTACGATATGAATATGCCCTAACTTAACATTTATTATAAAATGTTTCTTTATTTTGACTTGAATAAACACGTGCAATTTTTAGTTTGTTAAATATTGGCAATTGGAATTAGAGTATTCCATTTGCACCTGTTTACATGATAAAAGGATAATCTGATTAAGCTAAAAAATAAATGAATAAATAATGTGCTATCATCTGGGATAATGTAATATTTATATAAGATAAAATATATGTGAAACAGACAGTTAAAACATGTGGCCAATATGTCAATATTTAGTAAAAAAGACGATAGTAAATCCTCGTATGTAGCCTGGAGGCAAAGCCAACGTCAACAGTATACTTCCTGTCTCCCGTTTAGTCCGTTTTCTGTGCATTATGCTGTCAACGTTAAGCCTCTTAACTACATTACAACAAAAGGCTTTATACTTTCACTAAACTGACTCGTAGTTAATGTAATATTTACTATCAATTCTGTGACTGACGAAGCAGGAGCTGTCTGGCACCGTCTTAAACCGGAAACAGCTGTTGCTAATAACCGCTAACTTGTTTTGCTAAGACACTCACCCCTTACACGTCTTTTATTTCGCAAAATAAGTTTTTTTTCATTCAGAAAGGTAGCGGTAACTTTGGCAACAAAAAGGGGGGGCTTAAATGGATGGGACGCCTGTGAGGTCTTTTATCATCCTGAAAACACGGACCTGTCTCTGAGCTTGTGTCCGCACTAAGCAGAACTGGGTGTCCTTCCCGGAGCTGCGGGGTACCATGTCCCCATAGAAATAACCCATCACCAGGTAGAATCAAACACACTGCCGTAGAAAGAGAGAGACGGAGGGGAAGAAGCAGGAGTCAAAGCGTGGAGCCTGTGCGCAGTTTTATGTGCGCGCGTGTAGTACCAGGGGCTGGGAAAGAGCGGAACCAGACTGGGAACACATAAGAGACCTGGAAGTTTATCAGGAGTGGAGAAAGCCTTTTGATCAACGTGTTGGCTATACAGGGGAGAGAGATCTGACAAATGCTCATCCAATAGATTTTCTGTCCCTCTTTTTGGATGATTTGTTTTGGAACCTTGTTACAAATGAGACTAACAGATACACTCACCAGGTTTTAGCCTCAAACCAGCTGAAGCCACAGTCCAGGTTTGAGTGTTCCCAGACCCCGTGTGAGGCTGCGGCTGTGACCCAGGCTGACGCAGCCGCGTTCTGGCCAGCTCCCCTCACGTTTACTGCGGGCCTGGGGGCGTCCAGTCTCGCTCTTTTTAGCCGGTTTTGAGTGGATCCAGACCCCTTGTGAGGCCGTGGTTTTATGCCAGGCTCACGGAGCTTGGTCCTGGCTTCAACTTTATTTTAGACGGGGGCAGTAACACGGGGGAGCCAGCGACCAGCAATAAACCTCGGCGTCTAAAGGGTTAATTCAAAACACTGGCCCCCTCCTCTCCGCGCATGCGCAGCGGAGCTCTAGGAGCTACTAACTGTTTTCACCCTCACACAAGACAGGAGCCTTTGAGGAAGAGTTAAAATGTCCAGTGTGCGGTTCTCTGTTCAAGGAGCCCATTTCGCTGCCGTGTTCACACAACGTGTGTCTGGAGCATCACGGTTTAGAGCAGAGCCTCGGGCAGCTCGCACTACGACTACTTGGACATGGACAAGACGAGTCTGTACAGCGAGACGGACAGCGGCTACGGTCCCTACACGTCCTGCCAGCTCAAGTCTCCCAACGATGTGAGGGTCGGCTGTGTCACCGGAGCGTGAGTCTGGACGAGCGGGGGCTGAGGGGCTTCTCGAGGAACCGGCTGCTGGAGGCAACAGTAGCGCGGTGCTAGCAGAACCGAGGTGGCGCCGGTTCCGCCTCATCCACGGCAGTAAAGTGCCAGCTGTGCGACTGCAACCCAGTGGACGCGACCGTGATGTGTGAGCAGTGCGACGTGTTTTACTGTAACTCGTGCCAACAGCGGAGCCACCCCTCCCGCGGACCCTTCTGTTAGAGACAGACAAAGAATTTGAAATGGACTTTGCAGGAAACACAGGCTGCTACTCGGCCTTTGTGGTCTGGTCCGGATCAGCCATGAGGATGTTTGTGGATGCCTTCAGCAAACAGGAAGGAAGAAGACGCTGGGGTAAAGTCAGTAAGACTAAAAAGAAATCTGGACAGTCCACTAAGATGAGCTGTTGTGTTTCACAGGTGTAAAGAGTAAAGAGCGCCTGTCCACTGCAGCAGAGTGTGTTAAAAAGGTCAAGGAGCACTGTGAGCAGCTGACTGAGATCGGCCTGGACCTGACCTTCACGCTGCAGTCTCTGCTGGTCAGAGACATTAAGGCAGCCCTGCAGAGTTATAAGGACATCATCATGGAAGCCACGAAGCACAGAAACTCAGAGGAAAACCTCATGACGCCTGAGGCTCTGGCCAAACTTAAGGTAGACTGAAAACCTGATAATGCTAGATGCTGACTATGAGCATTTTTAATGTACATTTCAGATACAACAGCAGAAATGAGAGTTGGAGTTAATCACCTGTGGTTGTGTTTTCAGGATGAGATGCGTAGCTGTGGCATCACCAGCTTGGAGCAGTACACAGGAGAAGACTGCTGGGTGAACCTGAGCTACACCATTGTGGCCTTCACAAAGCAGATGATGAGCTTCTTGGAAGAGGGCCTGAAGCTGTACTTCCCTGAGCTACACGTGGTTCTGCTGGAGATGGTCCTGGTCGCTGTGCAGCATGAGGACTACAGCCTCCGCTGTGAGCAAGACCCGGTGATGAAGAGTTTCATGGTGCTGCCTGTGGTTAGAGCTCAGGTTTGAGGAGAGCGTAGGCAAACCGGCTGGACCTGAGGAAGAGGACCAGACCGGTCAGGATCATCCCTGAGAGTAGCACATCTCTGGTCTGAGACTCATGAGAACTAACAATTCACAAAGAGCGTGAGACTGTACTGAAGGAAAGTGAAAACAAAAGAAACCCCTTCGCTGATCTGTCATTTCAAATGTGCACCTAACACTTTCCAGATGATGTTAGCATGTTTTGGATAAACAACCTCTTGATATTAATGTTATTTTTACACTGCCATGTGGTAAATGACACTATTGTAAATGAATGTTTGCACCAAAAGATGTTTTGTTTTTACTTTCAAATGTCATATAATGTGTGTGAGAGCTTTTTAATGCTGGATGAGAGTTTGGTGGGTTAGGGTTAGAGCAGGAGCCACTCACCGGAGTATAGTCCCCAACACTCCACCCTTTGAGCCCTTCTTCTTCCCCCTCCATCTCTCTTTTTCTACGCTTACGTGCTTGTTTCGTGTGGACACAAACTCAGAGACAGGTTTCAAGTTTGATAAAGGACCTCACAGGCGCTCCATCCTGTTAAGCCCGGGTCAGAACAGGGTAGGAGACATTAAACTCCCCCGCCTCTCCCCGGTGAGGAGAGGAGAGTTGGGTACCCAGAGGCGCGCGGTGGGACCCCCACACCGTGCTGCGTAAAAGCTGAAAAACAGCCGGGAGGAACGCCCCCCCCCCGACTGGCGCGTGCGCCGCCCCGTGTATACCGTCGGACCTAAGCGCGCGGGCCCGCCCAGTGGCAGAGAGCTCTCCCCGGCGGTCAGTTTCCCGGCCCAGGCTAAGTTCATCAGTCAACATGACCTAACCTGTGAGACAAGCATAAAACATAGTACTATAACTGGATCAAGCAGGAAGCCCGTGTGGAAGAGCGGGGCATCACCGCTCAGCTGGTTTCACCATACTGCCCCGGGCCCAGGGCAGCAGGCTTGAGTCGTGTCCCCCCGGGCAGGCTACACAGGAACCGTGATTTGGACCTATCTCTGTTTCCGAAAACCAGGTTTCTGAAATCCTGTCGGCAGGTCCAGCGCTGTGTCGGGGGAAAGTGCAACTGGCCGCGCAGCGTGGCCAAACACTTAGTCTTTTTCTTGCAGCCTTGAAAGACTAAGTGTTTTGCCGCGCAGCGTGGGAGGGGCTTAGGCCCGGGACTCCCCAAATTTCGGGCCCGTTTTGTGAAATGTATACGTTTTACCATGTGGACCAACGTGACTATTTTACATTTTGTGCTGAGACTGGGTTGTTTGAAGAGTAGTCAAGAGAAAAATGGCAGCCAGTTTCTTTGGCATATTGTGATGATAACTTAATTATGCACAAAATATGCCCTCATTAGACACAGACATTGGTCATTTCTATTTGGTGACTTTAATCAGACTGTAGGCTAATAAAGGAGTGGAAAACCATTTGAAATGACCATGGTGATGTACCAAATGGCCATGTGAACACCAGTATTTTCTTCTAAAGGGCTGAATGCCACTCTTTCAAGGGTCACTCACTCATCATGCCTTTCAAGGTGGTGGCGAGTGCAGTTTTGATTTCCCACAGGGGTTCAGCTGGGTTGAAAAAGTGGTGCTGTAAAATCCACATTCCCTCCACACGCTGACGTCTTGTGCCCCCTGGAGGCACTGTAAGAAACCTCTTTTGTTTTCATTTGCTTCTGTCTGTTTTTAAGGTCTGTTTTCTTTAACCAAAGCGTTTCGTAATGAAGTTCAGTGAGTCAAGGTCTGTGAATAGCCTTCTCTCTGGTTGTTTTCATTATTAAATTTTACTGGGCTTCAGCCAGTGCAAGAGGGCATTTACATTTTGCAGGCGCAGCAAAATGTCACATTGAATCTGTATACTTTGTTTTCAAAAGGTCATAATTAGGTAGTAGTTTTGAAACAATTATACCAAAATTGCACCAATTTCCCTCTGAAGCAAAACATAGAATTACTCTGAACGGGGCATATGTGTGAAACACTTGTGGTTTGATGTTGTACCATTCCTAATCTTTAGTCCAGTAGCAAATGCATCAACTCTATCAATACAATCAGGAACTAACAGTGGGCTAAATTTACTTTACTTCTGGTTTTTATCTGACTTGAAATGGTTGTTACGGTGAAGCAATTTAAGACTATTACATGTGGCAGCATCTGAGATAAATATCGTTAATTGGCCAGGTATGAGGACACATATGCACAGGTACACAAGGGAAATTCACAACAACAAAAAAAGTTGCTCTGATCACTCTGTATTCACCAAACCTTAGGATATTATTGGGGAATTTTGTGCAGTCCTTGGGAGAATAGAATATATATATACATATATATATATACATATATATATATATATATATATATATATATATATGTATATATATATATATATATATATGTACTTGTGTTGTACTGGTCTTTGTATCATAAGACTAAAGATACTGATGCCATACAAGTAAAGGCTTTCCAAAATGGTTTACCTCCAATACATGTAAAGAGGCTATCATCTGGTACAGACAGAACAGTTAAAACTATACATTTATTAGGACATTTATTTATATGCCCAAAGATTGTATTATATGAATTTATCTCTTCAAATGTGTTGGTGTACACATCCTTATTTATTTATTTATTTATGTATTTATTTAGTAGGTCTAAATGTAATTTTAGTTAAAATATAAAAAACAAGAATGTGCAATTGTATCTCTCCCACAGCAGTGCTCAGTTTGTCCACTATGGGCAGTTGTAGAAACAGGAAGTAGCTGAGAATTCCACTGCATTCTATGGAGTTTTAAAGGTCTATTTTTTCCAGAACAGGCAAATGCAAAGAGTGTCATACTGAAAAAATTGTTTTGTCTGTATTGTATTTTATGTTGTTGTTTGTTGTGATGCTGTATATGCTACATATGTTTGTGAGCGTGCGTATGTTAATAGTATGGCGGTCTCACCTCAAGCCTGAACCCAGCGTAGCCACGAGGAGGATTGGGCATTTATGGAGGAATTCTGTAATTTTGAAAACTGTGGTTTGAGTTTCACTCTTTTTTAACAAGCTGGTTTGGGCACTGATAATGGAAAACGGCTGCAGAGAGGGAGAGAACACGAGAGGGAGTTTTGGCAGCCTCTTCAATTCACTTCCCATTTCTCCAAATATCATTTCTGTAGGGAGTTTGTGCTTTATCATGTCTGCACTATTAAAAAGTATCCACAGGCAAGAAAAGTTGGGTGAAATAATGAAAAAGTGTATAGACCCAAGTGGACCTTTCAGTTCCCCAGTGACATTTATCAGAGCAAATATTAAAACCAGAAATAAGTCCATGCACAATTTGAATACTTGTCTGTAATAGTTGTTTCAGGGTTGAATATCTTGACGTACTCATTTTGGCTGCTCTATACAGTTTTTTCTGACTGATATTTAAGTAAAATAGTAACTCCTCATCATACTTATATGTGTTATTAATCTTTACAAATGGAGGCCAGAGTCTAAAAACAATAGATGTGTTAGATGTGCAATTAAGCTGCATGCTCCACATCTGGACGCCAGGTAGCTTGACCCCCTGCTGCATTTAAGCACACACGCTCACTCTCCTATATATATTACACACTTTTCGCTCCAAGTGAGTAGGCAAGGGGGCTGTGAGGCTAGTATTTAGCCCCAGACTGGGAAAATAAAAAGTGTAATGTAATTGAGAGCCAGCTGTAAAAGCACAGAGTGGTGCAGGATAGAATATAACAGGGCACACACGCTAACGGTGACTGACCTGTTTTAGGGTCAGGTCTATAGTCCCAGAGAAATTAGGTCTGTGATGTCATACAAAAAATTAATCACTGCAGGAAGTTTAAATTGTAATTGTAGTTTTGCAATGAATGAGAAGAGAAGGTCTATGGAAGCCCTGAACAGCAAGAAAAAAGAAGAATCGGCGCATCATTTGCACTCCATTTCCTAAGTGCAACTTACAAAAAACGGAGTATCAGTTTCTAAGTTTGTTTTTGTTTCTTTCTTTTCATTATTGCCCCTGAAAGGCAAGAGAAAAATAATAGGATCTTTACAACGTGTATGTTTTTTTTTTGAGTTGCCCCCAAAACAAAACAAAAAAATGACTTGAAATATGTATTGTCTTGAGTTGGGTTTTGTTTTATCTGTAAATTGTATTCTGTCAGTAGGTCTTATAAGTTTGGACTCGGAATGGAGAACACTTCCACTCACATGAGAGGGCTGTTCTACCATTAAAGGTAGGCCCTACATTCTCTCTGTGGTGGTGATGATAATCCATAGCTTGTGTCTGACACCTAACAGGATCTACTAAGGAATTATAAGACCATTACATCGCTGTGGCTGTTTAGCTCAGAGATGCAATGCTAAGATGCAATAAACTTTAAAGCACTTTAGTGGTTGAAACAAGTATTACAACACAAACACTATAAAGATGCTATAAATGATGCCATACAGAATATTTTTAAGTCCGGTGTAGTGAGGTTCTTTGAGGTTTCATCCACTTACTGCTTCTCCTCAGACTTTTTATTTTATTAAATATTATCAAAAAGGATAGATTTCATAAAAGCTACATTAGATTGATTTCTAACCACCCCACACTCTGAGGTAATGCAGAGCTAAGATAGATTTTACAAGCTCTTAACACCAGCCTTACACTCCTACTACAGTCATGAGCTCATGTTCACAGCCCCCTGCCCATGCTCTACCTTTAACACCTCGTCCATATATAACTCACTCCCCCCTCCCTCTACACCAGTGGTGAGGGGCCGCAATAGTAAATTCATGTGACAAATCCAACTAAAATATGATCAAATCCAACTGAAACCTGTTCAAATCCAACTAAAACATGTTAAATCCAACTAAAACTTGTTTCACTCCATATAAAACCTGTTCAAACTCATCTAAAACCTGTTCAAATCCAAATAAACATGTTAAATCCAACTAAAACCTGTTTAACTCCATGTAAAACCTGTTCAAATCCAAGTAAAACCTGTTCAAATACAAGTAAAACCTGTTCAAATCCAATTAAAACACGTTCAAATCAACTAAAACCTGTTCAAATCCAACTAAAACACATTCAAATCAGCTAAAACTTGTTCAAATCTAAGTAAAACATGTTCAAATCAACTTAATCCAAATAAACAAGTTCAAATCCAAATAAAACCTGTTCAAATCCAACTAAAACCTGTTCAAATCCAATTAAAACACGTTCAAATCAACTAAAACCTGTTCAAATCCAACTAAAACACATTCAAATCAGCTAAAACTTGTTCAAATCCAACTAAAACATGTTCAAATCAACTTAATCCAAATAAACAAGTTCAAATCCAAATAAAACCTGTTCAAATCCAACTACAGCCTGTTTAAGTCCATATAAAACCGGTTCAAAGTCAGCTAAAACCTGTTCAAATTCAACTAAAACCTTTTGTTCCCTATCTTTAGACTCTTTAGTGCCTTTTGTAAAGTCCCAAAAATATTATCTGCCAAACATATTGAGGGACCTTACAAAACATTGCCAGGGGCCGCATTATAATCATCTGTAGTTTCCAGGCAATGACTCACTATCAGTTCTAAATATACTTTGCTGGACGAGCTCAGAACAAGCAAGAAGTCTCTTCTTGTCTTCAATCTGGGCTATAACACAACTGATACACTCAATACAATGAGATACAATGGGGTTAGGTTTTGGCCAAGTTTATTTATTTTCATTATTTTTGTCGTTAAAACCATCCAACACTTACGTGACGACTTACTAACACACTCTGTATACCCTGCTGGTAAAATCAATTTTTCTGCCTCTGCCTCCTACTTTTGTCCACTTCCCTACATCGACAAGCATTTCTGCCACTTGTTCCTACTGTATATTCCCCTGACTCTTGTTCCTCTAGTATGAGTAAATCACTAGTAGGCCTCACTTATCAGGCCTAACAGGCTGTATTTTCTGGCCGTTTCGAGGCTACAGGAATTCCACCGAATTACAATGAAAATGACTTATTGCCTATTACTCTTTACGCACTCACAGGTTCACATGAAAGTGTGTGGATGTAGGTGAAGTCACACACATACCCCATGCAGAGAGCCATTCATTTTTATACACTCTACCGTCGTGGCTCAGGCCTTAATCGGTTGATTTACTGGCTCCCTCGGCCTTCAGCAAACTCCTTTTATATTAGACTCGGGTTTCTATTATGTTTTGCTTAGTTTTTATGAGCCAATTTACAAGCATTAAGCTGCCCTCTGTTAATGGCTTACATTGTTCTTCAGGTGATGGCGAAAGCTTGTTTTAATGAAACTTTTCTTGCAACGCGGACATTAAAAATCACGCTGGCGTTGAAATACACCTTTAGTTGAGCTCAAACCAATTAGGTTACTCTCTGTGTACTGCTGCTGTTCTGGTTCTTGTTGACCTCGTAACTTCCATCAAGTGAAGAATCGTAAAATATGTGTGGATTTCATTTTTTATCAGCACCAGCTTGTGACCGTTCAAGCTTATTCATTACATTACTTTAAACAACCATCATCTTGGAGTTTGACTAAGACTTTAATCGACATACATACTGGTTTTACATTTCCAGAGGCCACAGTGTTACTGCTTTGAAAAAAAAAAAGCTGCAACACTTATATTTTGGCTGTATCCTTATTTTCTCACCTTCTCTTTACGGACAGGTCACTTCCTTTTTTTTATTAACACTTTCTGAGAATTCAATGTGACTTTGTGTAAAAGGTACATAATCCAAAAATGATGAAATGTCTATGAAAGTTTGATCACAATGGAAATAATGAGTCTACAGTTTTCCTTTTGACATTAAATGATATTATATCTGTTTAGTTCTTCTTCTTTTTTACCACATCATTTTTTATCTATTCTAAAGCAAAGTCCTGATCACTTTTTTCACAGATCTGAATCACTGCAAACATTGGCATCAACACTCTCCCTGTTTTGTGGTAAGATTTGCGTCTCTTGTTAGATATAATCCTTATTTACTCAAGAGATCAGCTTCCTTAACGCTACTCCTCGAACAATAAAGCTTCTGTCTGCGCCCGTGATAGTCTGTTGTGATATCTGGGCAGAAAACATCCTTTCAAGACTGTATATGTAGTGAAAAGGGAATTCAAGTTTATGTGTAAAGCGACCCATAGATCATGCTTCCTCTTGTGTTACCCTCATACTCACGCACCCGCACTGACCTTTTGGCTTGAAGATACGACCCTTTTTGTGGCTGTTCTATGAGTTATTTTCAGTTATTTCTCCCGTATACACCATGAAGCATATCAAACTCTCATGTTAAATACACAACCCACTCACTGAGGCAGACCTGGCAGTTAGATGGAGATAATCCCTTACATGAAAGCTGAGGACACCCACAGTGCTTCAGGTGTTTGTTGATCCGTCCATGGTTACTACTCTTTGCAACCAAATCCAACGTCTTGTTCCGAATGAAAAATGAGATTAGATTACAGGTTTACACTGACTTTTGGTTTCATGTCGGTGTGTGTCATTTTCCCCAATGCATTTCTTCATCGAAAACAAAGCACTAGAATAACCATACATCTAAATGACATTTTCAGTATCTTTTAATAGCACCATAAAAATATTGTCATGATCAAGTGCAGATGCAGATTCAAAGGAGTTTTGCCTGTCGCCAGGAACAAGCACAGCATTAACTTTTAAAATAGTTTATTAGTGTGATTGGTAGAAGATGTATGAAGACTATGGGAGTAAACATCAGTGGTAAACTTTTAGTATTCATACATCAACATACCTTAACCTTAACTTAAAAATATTACATAACCAGTGAACATTTATTAGTATTATTAAACCATTTACAAGGCAATACATTAGCAGTAATTGGGTAATTAGGGACGACAGCAGTCTAAGCAGAGATGCCCAGACTTCCTGCTCCCCAATTGCTAATTCTAAAGCATTACCTGATCAACAAAACAGAATTTAAAAACCTGTATGCATCCTGTCTGAATGGCCTGAATCAGTTTTACATGAAAGCTGATTTAGATTTGTACAATTTGATGACTCTTTATCAGGGCAGTGAGCAGAACCAGTGTCTAGGATGCTGTTTGAATAATAGGTCATGTTTGCATGACAAAAAAGAAAGTTGAATACACATTAAACCATCAAAAGTAAAAGTGAACACATCCAAAAAAGAAGAACATTATATGAGGTCAGCCATCATAATTCACAGGATTTATGGATTCCTGCATGGTAGGACACAAAATAAACTGATGCAAGTAAAGCCCATCTCCATTTCAGATAGATTATTACGATTGGTCCAACATTATTTCTATATTGTAGAAATTGCTGTGACCATTGAAGTATATGCACCATTAAAGTCCCAGAGGTCTAATAATATTATTTTTTACAAATCAAAATTTATAAAAGTGGAGTAAAGGGAATTTTTAATTAAAGTTAAAGTAAGAAAATGAGTGCTTAGTGGACATCATGTTTATGTGATGTCCTCATTAGACCCTGTTGGATTCTGGATTTGGAGTGATAGATTGTTTTGGACCTCAGTAGTGAACAGGTATCTGAGGGTGACTGATACATTTGAGGAAATTATTTTATTAAACCCCTTTACATTATGTACAATGGCCACTATCCTCCATGATCAAATGTAAAAAAGAGCTCCATATAGTGCACATCAACACAAAAGTGCTGACAGTGCTGTTAAACCAGTTCACGATGACGTTTTATGGACACATACTTCACTTCATGAGCAATTTGTTATCATTACCTCAGCCCTGACACAGTATGAGCCCGGCCTGCAAACTTACTCAAAGTAATTAGACTAAACGCAACCCAAAGGCCATACGTTTGTGGATTAGCGGACCCTCCGAGGGAAAACGATGACATACGTTTGGATTTATGTTATTTGTGTTTCTCTAATTAGGAGTAAATCTAGTCAAAACTCTTTTAATGTGCATCCACCCTGCCTCTTGAACTCCCGAGCGCTTACATCTGGGTGTAATCTATTGTTCTTGGTTTGATGACGACGGTAATCAGCGAGAGGCGATGTAACCAGAGTGTAGGACGTGAACTTTGCGGAACACTTCAGAGAGGTGTGGAGGAAGAACATTTGTATTTAGAAATAGAATAGAAAGAGATCGCAAAATCACTCAAATATGTTTGTGTTTGTGTTGGTCGGACTTTCAAAGCTGCTGTAAACATCCTCAAACAACAAACAAAGGAGAAGTCAATGTAATTAATTTATTGTATGAATTTTCCAAAACATGCCTGAAATATCTCTTTGTTTCTTTGATGAAAGCAATCAGGAAACACAAACAAAGCAACAGCGCAGGACAAATGAACTTCAGCGCCATAATTAAACATTTCACATTTAATTGCACTCACACACAGCTCTCCATCATCACATAATGTTCCTTTATTACGTTCTTTATTCATGGCCCAAGCTCACCTCTCTGGAAGTTCTTCTGTTCCAGCTGCAACTTCTCTAAAAGCACTTGTGAAAAGTCAAGAATTAGATGCATCTTTTGAAACAGAAGGGAGCTGTAAACTAACCTTTCTTGTATCTGACAGTGAGACATAAACCTGTAGAGTGGGTGGTCAGGCAACTCCCTGAAGCACAGATTAGGTGCTTAATAAACAAGGTAGAATGTCAGCAATGGCTTATTGGATTCCATATTTCTTCTTACACCTCCATACAGGACAATGCCTTCAAATACTGAACCATATTTACAGCAGATCTATTTCCGTAAATGGAGAGGATGGATTTGTAAACTACAGATGCACACAAAACAAAATAAGACAGACAAGGTGGCTCAGAGAACAGACAGAAAACACACATCCACAATGTACAGTTCAACGGTTGGCTTTTTCCAGCTGTGAATTAATGTCATTAACAGGTGACCATTTAAGTATTACCCCTTGTCATGGTGCACAAAAACATGCAAGGACAGGGAATATTTTTACAAAGCCATTGTGAAAAAGCTGCTTTAACAAAGTAACAGGAACTAACATAATTTCTCCCATTTATAGCCTGTTTACAACCGGATCATTATCACATCATGCCTACTGCTCTTTAAATGAAACAGACAAACAAATAATACATTTTAGTGGTACCATTAAGTTTAGGAGTTATCCTGGGGCCTCTCTTCCTAAACATTAAAACTATTGCTGCAGGACAATGTGGCTGACCGTAGAGCAGGCGCTTTTTATAATATTTCCTATAGTTTTTATATTTAGTCTTAATATAGACTCTTCAGTAGTGGCAGAGCGGCCTTTCTGTGAGGAGGCTGCACGTTCTCCCATGTTACCACTGTGCAAAAATATGCATGTGTTTGGTGAACTAGCAAAACTAAATTGCCCCTAGTGAATGAATGTAAACGTAAATGGCTGTCAGGAATAAGCAGAAGAAATTGAATGAATGATTTTATTTTTTTTAAACATAAAATAACATCTTTTCAATCATGCAATGTTTAATTGTACAAATCGATGCCAGTATATTTCAGTAAAGCTTTACCACATACAGTGACATTGAAATTGTAAAATGTGTGAATAATTATAAGTTTGTCTTCACAAGAGGAAGTTGTTTATTAGTGTGAGATATGAGGTGTAATGTTTGACTTTACATAATGTGAAGTGGATACAAAGCAGAACCATTCCCCTTCTATGTGGTCTGTATCACTCAACACAAAGACACAGGTCTGCACAGTGAGTGCACGGTGACGTGAGCTCCACTGTACATGTGCTGAAATGAGTTTCTACATGTGTTTGTTTGTGTATCGAGTGAATGCCTGTACATGTATCTGTGGGGGTCTGTGTGAGTGAGACCCTGCCGTCTCCACAGCCAGACAGATACATATATACAGCAGATAAAGATAAAGACTTGAACCTGAGCCAAAAAGTAGAAAGAAGTTTTTAATCTCATTTTGCCACGATGGAAATATCATTAGTCATGTTGACATCTGCACACATTAATAACTCTGGGAGCTGTGGGCAGAGGAGCCATCGCTCTCAAAAACAGTTTGTTGTACAAATGTTATGACAGCCCTGTCATTTTTCACATATTTTTAATACCACAAAAAGTCTTGAATATTCTATCTCTGGATAAGTTCAACTGTGGAGTGGGTTTTTTGACAGTGTGCCAACATTTGCCAGATTTGACCTCACTTGTATCTCGTACAAAGTCTCAGTTTCCCTTTTTGTCTTTGCTACTGTACATACTATTTCTGCTCTGGTGCAATATTATTTTTTTCTCTACCATCTTTTTTGCACCCTTAACCACTCCTTAACTCTGTCTTCCTAATTTAGACATAAAGTATTTAATTTTTTTACCAAGCTGATGCAGTCACAATGAATATGTTGAAAAGGAGAAGGTTCATGAGCAAAAGACATTGAAATTTAAAGAGAAATTTTAGAAAAATGAACATGACAAGTGGACAAGACAAATGTGGAATTAATGTGACACAGAAAAAAATGTAGCATCCCACATAAAGACCAGAGTAAATAGCTTTGATATTTTATTAAAGGAGACAGTAAAGAAATACTTTAATGAAAAGACAAACAAAACGGTCAAAGCCACAAATATGAGAAAACCCAAAACAGGAGGAAATCTGTGTTTGATGTTCTCCAGGCGGCCGCTGCACTCCAGTAATCTGAGGACTTGATGGAGGACGCTTCATGTGATTGGTGTAACGTTAACCTCCCTAAGCGCTTAATGAGGAAATGACCGCCACACTCTGGGCAATTTGTGACAATTAGTCACCGTGGAAACCGGGGACGTCGGCGTATCAGCTGTCCTTTAATCAGACACCAGCTCAAGTGGTGTTTAGGAAGAATGGAGCGGTCGCACACACATTGTCCCACAATGACGTCACCTGAACCAAAGGAATATGAGCAAACAGCATGAGGAATGAGAGCACCTTCAGTTACATGGGTTTAGAAAAGACTTACTGAAAGACTTTCTTTGAGGTGCTGGATAGTTTTTATTTTCATGATTAAAAATATAGTCATAAAAAAGTAAATCATTAACAAACAAAAAAGACAAGAAATCTAAACCAATTTGCCACCACAAAATACTGAGAAATTAAGATTTGTCCATTTGCTCACCTTTTCCGTATTTTTTTTAAATGTATGTATTTTAAATTTAGTCCTTGTTTCTTCTTATTTCCGTTAGAGGTCATGGGTGATGGCGTGGGCTCTTTAGGAACTAGTTTCATACATACCTTTATTATTTTGCATACATTAATTAAAATAATATTTAGTTAACAAGAGCAGTGGTGAGAAAATGACATTTATTGTTGCCTTTATTTGTGATTATGGGCTTCAACCTTTTACATTTATGAGTTACATGAATTTAATGCATGAAAATGTAGACATTTTACGTTTTTAGTCTTGCCAGCTACTTATTTTATTGTCCATAAAAACATATTGTACAATACAAGAGACAACTAAACAAAACATTATGTGTAAATGGGATTTTATTGTTTGGAACATTTTTACGGATTTCTTTAGTTTATGGAGGAAACATTTGCGATCGTTCATGGGCTTTCCAAATGTTTGGAAATTGTAGGTGTTTCACGTTTTGTGCCTTGCTAGCGACCTTTTCTAGCATTCTTACTTCTTTACGATATGAATATGCCCTAACTAAACATTTATTATAAAATGTTTCTTTATTTTGACTTGAATAAACACGTGCAATTTTTAGTTTGTTAAATATTTGCATTATACTACCCACTAGTGTGAAATGGGAACGACTGTCAATGCGTTTAGATGGCACATAAATAAATAAATAAATAATGTGCTATCATCTGGGATAATGTAATATTTATATAAGATAAAATATATGTGAAACAGACAATAGGTCAATATTTAGTAAAAAGAAAAGTACCAGGGGCATTATGTACTGATGCGCACAGAGTACCAGGGGCACGAAACTCCAGCAGGCCCGTGGATTGGCAAATAACCCAGGAGGGGGCTTAAAGGTGGGTGAACGTGCTCGAGAGGTGAGCGGGGAGCAACCGTGGGACTCAGGGCGTCTAGCCTTGGTGTTTTTAGCCGGTTGTGCGTGGATGCAGACCCCTTGTGAGGCTGCGGCTCTGACCCAGGCTGATGCAGCCGCGTTCTGGCCAGCTCCCCTCACGTTTACTGCGGGCCTGGGGGCGTCCAGTCTCGCTCTTTTTAGCCGGTTTTGAGTGGATCCAGACCCCTTGTGAGGCCGTGGTTCTATGCCAGGCTCACGGAGCTTGGTCCTGGCTTCAACTTTATTTTAGACGGGGGCAGTCACAGGGGGGAGCCAGCGACCAGCAATAAACCTCGGCGTCTAAAGGGTTAATTCAAAACACTGGCCCCCTCCTCTCCGCGCATGCGCAGCGGAGCCCTGGGAGGCGCTGAGTGTTTTCACTGAAGCAGCTTCTGCCTCCTACCCTCACACAAGACAGGAGCCTTTGAGGAAGAGTTAAAATGTCCGGTTTGCGGTTCTCTGTTCAAGGAGCCCATTTCGCTGCCGTGTTCACACAACGTGTGTCTGGAGCATCACGGTTTAGAGCAGAGCCTCGGGCAGCTCGCACTACGACTACTTGGACATGGACAAGACGAGTCTGTACAGCGAGACGGACAGCGGCTACGGTCCCTACACGTCCATGCCAGCTCAAGTCTCCCAACGACGTGAGGGTCGGCTGTGTCACCGGAGCGTGAGTCTGGACGAGCGGGGGCTGAGGGGCTTCTCGAGGAACCGGCTGCTGGAGGCAACAGTAGCGCGGTGCTAGCAGAACCGAGGTGGCGCCGGTTCCGCCTCATCCACGGCAGTAAAGTGCCAGCTGTGCGACTGCAACCCAGTGGACGCGACCGTGATGTGTGAGCAGTGCGACGTGTTTTACTGTAACTCGTGCCAACAGCGGAGCCACCCCTCCCGCGGACCCTTCTGTTAGAGACAGACAAAGAATTTGAAATGGACTTTGCAGGAAACACAGGCTGCTACTCGGCCTTTGTGGTCTGGTCCGGATCAGCCATGAGGATGTTTGTGGATGCCTTCAGCAAACAGGAAGGAAGAAGACGCTGGGGTAAAGTCAGTAAGACTGAAAAGAAATCTGGACAGTCCACTAAGATGAGCTGTTGTGTTTCACAGGTGTAAAGAGTAAAGAGCGCCTGTCCACTGCAGCAGAGTGTGTTAAAAAGGTCAAGGAGCACTGTGAGCAGCTGACTGAGATCGGCCTGGACCTGACCTTCACGCTGCAGTCTCTGCTGGTCAGAGACATTAAGGCAGCCCTGCAGAGTTATAAGGACATCATCATGGAAGCCACGAAGCACAGAAACTCAGAGGAAAACCTCATGACGCCTGAGGCTCTGGCCAAACTTAAGGTAGACTGGAAACCTGATAATGCTAGATGCTGACTATGAGCATTTTTAATGTACATTTCAGATACAACAGCAGAAATGAGAGTTGGGTTAATCACCTGTGGTTGTGTTTTCAGGATGAGATGCGTAGCTGTGGCATCACCAGCTTGGAGCAGTACACAGGAGAAGACTGCTGGGTGAACCTGAGCTACACCATTGTGGCCTTCACAAAGCAGAGATGATGAGCTTCTTGGAAGAGGGCCTGAAGCTGTACTTCCCTGAGCTGCACGTGGTTCTGCTGGAGATGATCCTGGTCGCTGTGCAGCATGAGGACTACAGTCTCCGCTGTGAGCAAGACCCGGTGAAGAAGAGTTTCATGGTGCTGCCTGTGGTTAGAGCTCAGGTTTGAGGAGAGCGTAGGCAAACCGGCTGGACCTGAGGAAGAGGACCAGACCGGTCAGGATCAACCCTGAGAGTAGCACATCTCTGGTCTGAGACTCATGAGAACTAACAATTCACAAAGAGCGTGAGACTGTACTGAAGGAAAGTGAAAACAAAAGAAACCCCTTCGCTGATCTGTCATTTCAAATGTGCACCTAACACTTTCCAGATGATGTTAGCATGTTTTGGATAAACAACCTCTTGATATTAATGTTATTTTTACACTGCCATGTGGTAAATGACACTATTGTAAATGAATGTTTGCACCAAAAGATGTTTTGTTTTTACTTTCAAATGTCATATAATGTGTGTGAGAGCTTTTTAATGCTGGATGAGAGTTTGGTGTTGATATTAGTCTGTTGTATTCAAGCAAACTGAGACTGAAAAAGGGACGACTGAAATTTGAAAGTCAAAATGGCTGATTTGTTTGTTGTAAATAAAGGTAATGAATTGCTACCATTAAAGGTGTCCATAGAGAAATAGCCTTTTTCTTTGTACAACACATTTTAACAAGGTGTCACTATAAACCAGTATAGACAGAAAAATATCCTCCACAAGTCCTAGGGTTTGGTCGGGCCAAGAAAGAAACGTTTAGACATTTTGTGTTGTAGCAGATATTTGCCAAAATTTTGCAAATACAACTTCTTCATTAAACTTATTATGTAGTAACATTTTGTGGTGGTCCATTGGGGTGCAACTGAATGAACCCATTAGGCGCAGAGGGTTTTTTCACCTCTCCAACCGTACACCCACTCTTAAGCACCCTCCCTGTTTATGTGCCAAGCCCGTCGGTCGGCCCGTGCTCCTGGTTCTCTGAACACATCAGAGGGCCAAGCCTAGACCCGTGCTCCACATCCAGGCCCAGGCTCAGCCCCTGGTTCTACACACACACTTAAAACTTGCCCTTGGTACTCCGTGACAGAACTTAGAGCAGGAGCCACTCCCGGAGTATAGCCCCAACACTCCACCCTTTGAGCCCTTCTTCTTCCCCCTCCATCTCTCTTTTCTACATGGATATGAGTTATTTCTACGGGGACATGGTAGCCCATGCATAATTCAGGCCATCTTTCGGGAAATTTCACAGGCGCTTATGCGCTTGTTTCGTGTGGACACAAACTCAGAGACAGGTTTCAAGTTTGATAAAGGACCTCACAGGCGCTCCATCCTGTTAAGCCCGGGTCAGAACAGGGTAGGAGACATTAAACTCCCCGCCTCTCCCCGGTGAGGAGAGAGAGTTGGGTACCCAGAGGCGCGGTGGGACCCCACACCGTGCTGCGTAAAGCTGACAAACAGCCGGGAGGAACGGGCCTCCCACGAGACTGGCGCGTGCGCCGCCCGTGTATACCGTCGGAGCTAGGCGCAGGCCCGCCCAGTGGCAGAGAGCTCTCCCGGCGGTCAGTTTCCCGGCCCAGGCTAAGTTCATCAGTCAACATGACTTAACCTGTGAGACAAGCATATGGACCAGTACTATAGCGAGATAAGGAAGACCGTGTGGCTGAGCGGGGCATCACCGCTCAGCTGGTTTCCCCATACTGCCCCGGGCCCAGGGCAGCAGGCTTGAGTCGAGTCCCCCGGGCAGGGGTGGCTCTTAGTCAGGCTTTGAGAAAAGTGTTTCTCCGGACAATTACATCCACTCTGTGGCCGAGCCCCCCGCCCAGGGGTCGCCAGCCAGGTGGAGGGGCTCCCGTCGTATGGCACTTTGGACAGACGGGCGTCTGGGTCTCGCTTCCACGGATCCGGCCGGGGAGAGGCCGCCCTCCCGGACCGCAGAGGCGAACTCCCAGTGCGAGGACACAAACTCAGAGACAGGTTTCAAGTTTGATAAAGGACCTCACAGGCGCTCCATCCTGTTAAGCCCGGCAGGCTCACCGGCCGGGCAGAACAGGGTAGGAGACCTTGAACCCCTGCCTCTTCCTCGGTGGGGAGAGAGAGTTGGGTACAGAGCGCGTGGGACCCCACACCGTGCTGCGTAAAAGCTGACAAACAGCCGGGAGGAACGGCCCCCCCACCAGACTGGCGCGTGCGCCGCCCCGTGCATGCCCTCGGAGCTAAGCGCGCGGGCCCGCCCAGTGGCAGAGAGCTCTCCCCGGCGGTCAGTTTCCCGGCCCAGGCTAAGTTCATCAGTCAACATGACTTAACCTTTGAGACAAGCATATGTCATAGTACTATAGCTGGATCAAGCAGGAAGCCCGTGTGGCTGAGCGGGGCGCCACCGCTCAGCTGGTTCCACCATACTGCCCCGTGCCCCAGGGGCAGCAGGCTTGAGTCGAGTCCCCGGGCAGGGGCTCTTAGTCAGGC
>JAWCTZ010001033.1:0-25766 GCA_036850595.1 Rhyacichthys aspro | reverse complement strand
CCCTCCTGCATATATTCCTGTCGAGGAGGCAGGCGGAAGGTTGGTGGGTCCTGCAAAGGGCAGATGATTTACTTACATCTACCAGTGATTAAAAGATGAAGCATTTAACTTGTAAGCACATAGTTTACTAATCTTACCTTCAAAATAACCTGGGTGGGTTCAGATTGGCCCATAGTACCATAACTATTATAGGGGGTACATGTGTACATGCCCACAGCATTATCATTGGCTGTTGCTATAAAAACTGAGCCCTCAGAATTCACCATCCAACCTGGGAACTAAACACAGAAAAATATAGTTGATATCAAATAAATAACAGACAATGCAGCTATAAAATGTTTTCTTAATAGAGAACTCACATTGTCGAGATTTAAATCATTTCCATCTTTTGTCCAGTTTACATACAGCACAGGAGGGTCTGCCTGAACAGGACAGACAATGACCCCCTCCATGCCAGCGGGTAAATATGTTTCCCTGGGCATACGGTTTACCCGAGCAGGATCTAGGATGGAAGCAGAAAACATGCGTTTTTGTTTGAGGTTGCCATGATTCTTTCTTGCATAAGTGTAAAACACCACATTTGCTTAACCCTTACGTTTAACTTTGAGATGTGCAGAGGCAGATGGTGGGGTTAATATCCCATTGGTGGGGATGCAGGTGTAGTTGCCAGCATCTTCTGGTATGAGATTAGGTATAAGAAGTGTTCCATCCACCAACACCTTCACTCGAGTCTTTAGAGACCTAAGTGCAAAGCACAGAGCCTTTTATGGAACACAAACCCAACCAAACATTATCAAATATCATGCCATGGAATTTCAGTCTCTAATCACATTATGTATAAAGAACACCAATTCATGGTTAAAAAATAACTTACTCAATATGGTAAACATTCTGTCCTTGTTTCAGCCACTCATATGTGAGGTTAGAGGGGTAGGCATCAGCCTGACACTGCAGAACTGCATCCTGGGACATGTTCAGAGTGGTGTCTTCTGGGGAAATGATGATAATTGGAGGACCTAATAAAGAAAATGAAGAAAGAAGAGCCCAGTGTAAAAATATTTACTTTTCAATACACTTTTACTGGATACAAAAGTTAATGTTATTGTTGTTTTTGTAATGGCAGCAGATGGGCTGTAGGTGGCAGCACAGACTAAATCTTATCCTAGTCTGGGCACAGAAAAATACGATTGTGTGGGCCCTGAGGTAAACAGGAAATTATAATTGTCTGGCAGTGATGACTTGTGTTTAACATACTGCATTGCTTTCAGAAACTTCTTCACTTGACATATGACACATGTAGATCAAAGCTAACATAAGAAAATCTAAATTAATCAATCTCCTCTCCAAATACTGACAGTATTACACTCACCTTTGACCTGCAGCTGGGTAAAGTGGGTAAGATTCCCTTCTGAGTTGGAGACATGACATTTGTAGACTCCAGAAATATTTCTTGTGACCGAGGCCAGAGACAACGTACCATTGAGCACCTAAAATGGGACATAGGTATTGTTGTCAAGAAGAGCTCACACGGCAGAGGAAGCAACAATCAAAGCCGTGTAAAAACTATAAAACATTTTTCAAGCATCTAATTTAAATACTTCAGTGCCATCTGCTATTATCCTCACTTTGATTTTCTCATGTTTCTCTATCAGGCTCTCATCTTTATGCCAGACAACAGTTGGTCGAGGATTGCCATGGGCTCCACAGCTGAGAGTCAGTGAGTCTCCAAGGAGAACTTCAACAAAAGTTGGTGGTGTCTTGATAAACACTGGTGGAGCTGCAACAGAAAGAGCACAAATTGTGACCCTTTAAACCAGACAAAAAGAGCAACCAGTGTAATGATGATATAGGGCCCTTGAGAGTAACGGGTTAATTGTAAACATGGGCTGTTCCCCTATTAATGTTACAGTTAATTGGACAGTGCAGTTAATCTAGTACCAATACTAGCTAACATATGGTGTGACAGTGGCTTAGATGTACCACATGTAGTGAACAGTAGGAATTTTTTAGTAGATTTTGTTATATATCTTATTATAGTTAACTAAGCTTCTCAAGGTGGTGTGTATTTCTGTTGTTTGTCGTCTTGCATTTGCACCATTATACTAAAACATATTCCTCATACTGTGTAAACCTTCTGACTATAACTGAACATAAAACAAATTCTAATTCTGAAGTGAAGTAATGCCTTCTTACGTTTAAATATGCATATATTGTTTACAAAAGTGTTTACCTCAACTTTTATGTTCATACGGACTAGACAGGCTCCTTTATTAAACCTCTCAAACTCCTGCATTGTGTAAACTGTATGCAATGTAAGGACAAAGATGAGATGCTATCGTGGTATGAACATACAGACTGCCTCTCATTAAAATAATGCCTAACATTAAGCTTGCCAAGGGCCTCTTTGCCCTAGCCAGGCCTCATGCTGTGGCTGTTCTAAATACAGACAGTGCCTGAGATGAGCAATGAAAGCATCAGTTTCTCAGTCACCAAAACCCTGCAGTGCCACACCTGTGATAGAGAGAAAGGTCCATGTGCCATTTTGAAAGTCGTCAGTTTTGCTATCCAAGAGCAGGATGCGGCATTCGAACCAGCCCTCGTCCTCCAGGGTCAGTCGCTCCACCAGCAGAGAGGCACCCCGGGTCAAAGACACACGGCCTATGTGAAAAAAAAGGTGGCAAGAGAAACAGACAGGGTCACCACACACACCCAGACGAGCAGAGTAAGCATATGCATAGAGAGGCTTACAATGCAATGGAAACACAACCAAGCGTTACAAAAGCATTTAGATGCAATGTACTGTGGCTCTAGTATACTGTAGTTCAAATTAGGGTTGGGTAATTAATCAAAACGGACATTTAGTACCTCTAATTGGTATAGTCTTTTACAGTTGTGCAGTTTTGATGGATAGTTTTCAGGATGAGGCCAAAACACAAAACAACATATTTGTGAATTGTAATTATGGTACTAAAATCAATTGAGTAAATAATAAGTTATAATAAGTTATGTTGAAGAGAAGTTACTTGAAAATCTGTAGCTGAGATGTGACACAGTTGGCATGAGTTCAAACACATAAGTCATTGTAATGATCAGTTAGACACACTCGGATGCTGTCCTGTTATTAAAAGGTTGTGGTGGAAATGTGCAGAGCTAGGAAAGAGAATACTTGAAAGCAGTTTGAAAGGCAATCCCTACAATGACTTCAAAAGCTGATGTTTTGTTTTTGTTCTTTTATACTATAGAATGTAATAAACCACTTGTTTAAAGGACGTCATTAAATTATAAATGTATATCTATGAAAACAAAAGTGTATGCTAACACACTCCCCATATCGGAAACAATCACACCCCTCTCTACTCCTCTCCACACATCTTACAACTCCTTGTCAGACTTTGAAACTTGATCTGTTGGTTGCCTGGTGACTAAAGCCTGGCATTGAAGTTAGCCCCCCACCCTCCCCACTCCCCACTCCCCATCTTTTTATTCTGTCTCTCAATGAACTCTTTTTACCCCCTCCAATCAGTGGGCTTTAAAAGACAGGAGGATGTATGGATGAGGAAGCACACACGTTGCTCATACCAGGCACTAGCCAAAGCGGTTTAAAAGTAAACAGTCATTGTTGTTGGATGAGACAACTGAGTTGTGTAATGGCAAGGCTTGAACGAAAAATGGCATAGCTCTCATTTATTTATTTATTATTCCTGTATTTTGATGCATAGATGTATATATTGTTTATGCATTAAAAATACAGCATTCTTATTATATAAGTATTTATAAGTAGAATCTCCTAACAAATATCTATGGCTGGAGCCTTATTGGGATAAAAAAATCATGTAACCTGTCTAGGGCCTTAAGACAAGGCAAAACACACAGAAGACTGACAACAATGGCTAACAATTAACCCTGCATTCCTGACTGGGGCTGTTGCTGAGCTTAATAGTAGGGTTTAATGATTGACTGACCCCCTAAAAGACAGGCTCTCACATTAGATGGGCGGCATTCACCTAAAAGGCTCCATAAAAAGAAAGCCTCTGATTCTAGGTCAGTATCACTTCAACAACTAGGTAGGGCTTCGAGACAGGAAATGTGTGCGCTAGAGATAACAGGTATCAGGATAACTTCAGGCATTTTCCCTTTACCTTTCTATTGGGGATCCTCCCTACTCATCGCATTCAGGTAGTCATGGAATAGTGGATTTTTAATTCATAAATGGGTAAATAAAGTGCCTTATTACGTGCTTTATCTCCAAACACAACGGGCAAGAATCAAATACAGCTTATGGCAATCCTACTAAAAGATCAGGCAGACTGGCCATGTGCTTAAGAAGCACGTGGGGGTGTATACATGTTGATTTTCAAAATTTGGTGTGTGCCCTGCCCCCTGGATCTCCACAAGAGAAGTCTGATTTCACTGTGAACACTTAACCCTTTCCCGTTGCTTGCCTCTTGTCCATCACGACAAAGAGGTAGCAGCCCCCCACTCCTCATTCTCTCAGGTTGCCATAGTGACGCGACCAGAAAAGGCCCGGCTGTAGGGTTAGATTTGAATCCGGTTGCTGTAGTAACATGGTGGGACCAAACATGGATATGGGAGGGTCGACCTCACAGGAGGTGGGGTTTCACTGTCAGAGATTTGAAAAATTACAAATGGGGGTAACATGTTTAGGTTTGAAAACAGCTTTGTGGCACATTCAGCATTCAGTGAAGAAAAGAAAAAGGACCATGGTTCTTACTTCAGCTTGAAGCAAACAATGGCTGATGCTGGGTGACTAATGTCGCTTTATTTAAATTTGAATGTTACATCTCTGGACTTCTCGCGTCTCTGAACAATCTCACGAAGCAGGTGCATTGAGCAAGGCCTCCAATTAAACTAAAAGTACTGCAGCTTTTTCAACCAATTTCTTTTGGAAAAATTATCACAATATGAGAAAAAATAAAACTACTAAAAACGCACTGAGTGAAAGGTTATGGAAAGGTTACTGAGAACGTGTGCATCGATAATCTACTGACAACCAATGAGATGCTGACCTTCATGACCTCTAACTCCCCAGCAGACACATTCATCACTCCTCCTAGTTCAACATAGCACAATATCCACGAGCCCTTTTTAAGGGCCAAACCTTATTAAACCCTTTAGTGAACAGAGAGCATAGCTGAAACAATAGCTGCTGCTCCTTTCGGGTGTCTACCCTCCTCCTCCTCACTGTTTTTTTCTCCAGCAGCTATCACATGACAGCCCCACTCGATCTTAAAATGAGCCTTGTTCCAACAGGTCGAGCTGCAGTGCAACCAAGGGTAGAAAATGGAAACGCTAATCCAGTGGTTCTGTGTGAACCTCCAAGACGCACCCTATTCATTCTAGTAAGAGTCAGGTTCTCACCCAGTGGGTGGCAATTTAGGAATAACTCGGCTTCAGAGCAATGCCGCTGGCTGAGCTGGCCTTGTCTCACGGTTTCTGATCTCCTTTATTTGAATGGACATGGATATGGCTTTTTCTGCAAATGAAACCACTGCACTGAAATGAGTGGCAGAGTCTATACTACATTTATCACCTGGCAATTTCTTTTCCTGAGATGTATCATTTTTTATCTGCTTTTTTTCTGGCTAATACATTTCTAGGTAGAGTGTTTATTTGTTCTACAAAACAGAATCAACATGTGCTTTCTGTAATTGCTGTTCCCACCAGTACTCATAGAGTAAGTAGGGTATATGGTAAAACAACATGCAATACAAAAGCAGCCGTAACCATGGAGGAAGACAGATTATTCTGTTTTGAGAAGCATCAGCACTGCTTTTCTTTGTCCATCCGTATGTGCATAGGAGAGCCGGCTAGAGGTGCATTGTGGGATGTGTTTTGATTTGAATACAATCATAAGTCTGGGGCCAGACCCCTGCCTCTGACAGCTCACCCCTCCCACTCCCCCAAATTTCTCCCTGTCTCTCTAATCAGTTTAACCCTCTTATGAATAGCTCTTTGTCGTGAGATAGATTACAGTTAACTCTGTCCCTCTCACTCTATCCGGCTCTGTTAACCCCTCGCACCAGCACATGGCTCACGTGCCAAAATTCAATGTACTAGCAAGTTCATTTGACAAAAGCATATGTGGTTTAACTTGGTCAAAACATTTGTTTCATTTAACTTATTATAATTATTTCACTTATTAACAGACTGCTCACTTTTTCAATGCAGTTAAAATTTATTTGATAAAGTAAATTAGATTAGCGTATCACCCCCTTTTTATAGACAGAGAAGATGTGGATGTATTATAATTGCATAAACTTCACAGAGTGGTGAACCAGATCTCATGTTCACACTGTGAATCACCCTGTGGCACACCTAAGGCATGAAGTTACAGAGCCTTTGTAATGGCCTCTTTTTAACCCAATAACCATGAAATCCCCAGGCTCTGATGTAATATGGTCAACTATTCTGCTTTGCTGTTGTGGCATCCTAGTCTACCTGTGTCAGAAAAATTTGTTGGATCATAGACTGAAGAGTAACTCAATAAGTGTCACCCTTTTCTGGGTTTGCATTTTCTTTGGGTAAAACAAACAAAGTAAAAGGGTAATGAGTTCAAAGTTCAAAGTCTGTTCTCTGAACTGGCAACCTATTCAACCAAATGTCCTCTAATGTACCGTATGTCTTGACTTGTGCATGTGTGTTGTGGATGTAGGTCTTGTCTTATTGAATTTTAAGGGGCCATACTGAGAGTGTGATGGGGGCCCGCTGAGATCTAGGGGTTTGCCCATTGTTGTCCTGGTCTAAGGTCAGAGTCCCCTGTTCATTGTCTCTACTGATTTACTTTGGCCATAGTGATACATTTGATCAAAACCTATAAAGTAAAATGCCCTGACAATGCAAAATTTTGTCTTGACAATTACTCAAGATGTGCCAGCAAGGGTTTGTGTGGCTTTATGCTGAAGGATGACTCACATTCAGCTATACAGGGCCTTATTGGTGTAAAACAGAGAGGACGAGGGATGACATCTACTAATACCTAGGCACAGATTCCCCTTAAGCAGACAAGAGAAGCCCTCTTTCAGACTGACCCACGCCGGCTGCTGTCTAGGGGTCAACAGAAGGACACTGCTCTGTTTGTGACACTATTCAAAAACAGAGTGCAATCTCAAATACACCTGATATGATATCAAAATTGTTTCTCTAATGGAAGACTAAAATGGTCATCTAAGATATTGCCTGCTCTTACACTCATCTTGGTTTCTAAAAGTGGCCTATTACATTAGAGGCCAAATGCAGCACTTTAAAATGATAAAGGATTAAGTATTAAAATTACTAAGATAAACTCTGGCATCCATAATAGTGCACTTATAAACTTTTATTTATCTGTGTATGTATTTTGCAAGCACTTGAATATGCTATCAATAATGTTACCTTCAGTGCTTGGCTTACAGCTCAACCATTTATGCTCCACAGTTTAAAACCTGCCACCTCAATGATCTCCTTCTTGTGTGTCTTATCTCAGACAAGCCAAGACAAAGATCAGGAAATGGTATACTACTTGTCTTGGATAAATCTGAAATCCCCCACAATTTTAATTTGAGGGTAGAATACATTATATTCATAGCACTGACATGCTTCACACACCGCCATCTGCCTCCAGTGGGAGGGGAGAAATGAGGATCTAAGGCAGACAGGGTAAACCCTCACCAGACACAGGCACCAAAAGGAATGAATATGGCACAATATGAGGACATACCAGACCCTCACATCCCTACAATGTTGTTTACCTCATTTTGGCTGCTTGGGAATCAGATGACTGCTCATCAACAAAAGACATGTAAACGGTTTACATGAGAGTTAACATTGCCACAACTGTGTGGTTATGTACGCCTGTTTGTGGTTCATTCACCGTCTCACAATTTTCATTAAATTTTCATATATATATATATATATATATATATATATATATATATATATATATAAATTTAATATTATTTTCTACAAAAAAAAAGGATAAATGAGTAGACTAAAAAAGCTAAAAAAAAAAGATCTATAAATAATTCAAGAGATACTTCATTTGCTTTGTCTAAAATCTTGGCCAAACATGTATTTATGTTGTGGTCTAGTGCGGTTCCCTGTACATTTTTGTGACCTAAATGAAATGCAATTTTGAGTGTCCTAGCTTTGGCAAACCAAGGGGAGGTTGTGATACCCCTCTTTGTCTTTTGTCCAATGGTAGACAATGGCCGGATTATATGGCCCCAGCAAGAAAACTTGCATCTTTCCCTATCTTTATCCATTCTCCTTCTAGCAAAACAATCTCCTCTTACTGGGTCACCCCTCAGCATACTAATAAAACACTGTCATCAGACCACCAAGCCCCCACCTACATTCTTAATCCCCCCATGCACAGTGTTACTGGTGCCCCGCTCTTCCTACAAAGCCATCCCAACCCCCTTTAACTGCCTCTATTAAAAAGCATCCAGTGTTGTTCTTCCTCTGCTCCTTACACCTCTCCTTCACCAGGAAGTGCACAGAACACCCAGAGTAATAATGATAGGGATTTTACTTGGCTGGCTTACCCCTTTGGAGTACTGATTTATTCAACTTCCCCTCTTCTTTACAAATTAGGGTGTAACACTGTTTTGCCTACCTTTGCCAACACAGAATAGATGGAGTAAGAACAAAAGATTGGACCAATTTACTGCACAGTTGTACACACATACCATTAAATGTGAATAAGAATAAACAAAATGTGGAACCAAAATGGTTTCTCAAATCTTCAGCAGCAAAAACAGCACATGACTCTATCCAAGTCTTACCCTTGTAGTTTGGATGAACACGAGGAGCATACACTCCAAATTTAATAAGGATGGGAACGTTGTAACCGAGTCGCACCCACTCCACCACATGCAAAGGAAAGAGGTTTGGGGTGGTTTCTCCTTTGGAAGTAGGACTGAGACTACAGCCCAGCTCTGCAGAGCTCCCCACTCTGGCTTGAACCAATGATGCCACACCTTGAGACACACCTGTAAAGGCAGCAATATAACACTGGGATAAGGGACATGGACAGGAGACAATAAAACAATAAAACAGTAAACATGTGAACCTAAACCAAGTAGTTGATGTTGCTGAGAAGTAAGAGAAAATAATGTTTAAATGCCTCTGTTTAACTAGAGATGGATGTGTAGAGGATGTGTATCTACAGTCACTGTTAAAAGCTAGGCACCACAGGGCATGTAAAATGATGTGCCATTTGGTGATAAGATCGTATAGCTGAAAAGCCTGCAAACACACTACAATCCTATTAGTGACACCTGGAGCAGTTTCTTCTGCCATCTCTTGCTCATTGCCATGTGCTGACATGGGTGTGTGTACAACTGGGTGCCAGTGCTCGCTACTCATCTGGCCTGGTGATTACTTTAATCTCAGGAGGGGAGGGGTCACTGGTGAGTCTGATGCAGGACAGCAGGGCACTCTGCGTCCACCTCCCACCACCCCCTGGGGTACACACATGGTCTGCCGACCAGCTCAATCAATCTCACCACCCCACCCTTACAAACACATGCACGCACACATAGAAGTGTGCCTGGGGTGGTGGGGTTGGGGGTAGCACAAATCCCAGATTGATCTAAATCCACAGCCACAGATTTTATTTAAGTTGGATTTTGTCCCCATTCTCTTATTTCCCCTAATGTTTTTTTGGCCCCCTCCTCTTAACTTTCCCCCATGCAGAGTGGTCCCTGTACATGCTTTAATGGTGAATAACTCTGTGAAGTATTGCAGTGGTAGTGGTAGAAACAAACAAATCATGGGTTTCCATGAAGACACATTATTAATGTTAATAATTATGTTTTTGTAATAAATTGTTTACTATAAATTTTTGAGCTAAGCAGAATCTAAAAAAATTTCACGTTATTTGAGTGAGACTGTGCTTTTGTAGTGACAATGATCTGCATCTGCTTTTCTACTTTTTCCTGCAAGCGGGCCAGATATGAACATTTCAAATACTAGTCTTGTTGTCCCATGAAAAAGTAATATAGTATTCTGCTGATGAGAGATCTATATATATAACATCACTGTTATACATAATGCCATAAGATATTATGAAACAAAAAAATCATCTGTAAAGTTCAACAAAGAAAATGTGCATTATACTTACATAGCAGACAGGCAGCTACAGCAGTGATGACAGCCTGAAGCCATCGTCTCTCCTGTCCCATGGCCGTCCCTCACTCTCCTTCACATATCTCCTAACCTGAAACACAGACCACCATCCCCTTCAGTATGGAACAGAACTTTACCAACGACCCCCAAACATCCCACATATACATCTCAGACAAACGTAATCTCTCAAGACAACATTTTGACTTCATCTAAAAACTAGTACAAGTTCCACATGTGATTAGGTTAAGAAATACATTTTTTTTTCTTTGAAAACACCCATAATCCTCTGTAAAACTGCATGTCTGAGCTGCAGTTAGATTAAAGCAAATAAGCCAGAGCTGCAAACACAGTTGGCCATCAGACTGTTAGAGTATGCACCCTGTGGAGGATTTCTGCATAGTCCAAAGTGTGTGTGTCCAACGAAAAGACCTGTATGTAACAGATTAACCTCATGCTTGTGATTGGTTGGTCTCATTCTGATGGTTTCATCTTAAGGTGAACTGTCCAACAGTAAGTGAGATGATACATGAAATACTGGCATTGGTCTGTGTATTCTTTCCAATCCAATTATTATCTCATTATCGGTGTGTCAAAGAGTGAACTCTGCCATGTGAGGAACACATACAAAAAGCTTCCAACATCCAATTCCAACAACTAGCAAATGTCAGCACACTAGCACACATCAGTGAGCTCCTTTTGGGACCTACTTCACAGTTTCTACAACTCATGAGGCCCTGCACCTTAAATTGGATTGAAGACACAAGTTTACCTTGCTTTTAAAACGACCCCTTAGTCAGTCCATTCAGATCCCTAATACCGGCTTATTACTTGAAGTTCATGTAACTAATACAAGAAGGAGGCTATTCTTAGAAAGAGGAGGAGGGGTGGGATATTAGCTGCAGGTTTAAGCACAGGTGCACTGCACACATAGGATGACTCAAGCATGTGGCAGACTCTCTAAAGTAATCTTTGTACTTGACCATACAGCCTGAACAGCTGAGGGATTTATTTATTCTGTTGCACTAGATGGCAAAAGGTGACTTGGTTGAGCTACCTGTGAACAATTACATTGACTTTTTTGATCTTTCTAAAGCAAAGTGCAGATTGGAAGTAAGCATAGTACCATATGGAAGTGCTGACTGTGCAGGAAAGGCTGATAGAATGGCAATTTAGTTTCCCTTGAGCTTATTAGCATCAACAAAGTATACAAGCCATTCCCATAGTTCTGTGGGAGAGGCCTGGTTGTGGTTACGGTGAGTTGATTAGTAGAGTTGATACTGCAGAGGAAGCCTGGAGGGACTTTTGTGTACAAGTTCAGGTAGGCAGAGGACAGACAGACAGTGTTCTCAGGCAGCAGCGGGGCAGAGAGTGAGCAACTGGGTATTAGAAAGACAGATGAGAGAGGAAGTCATATATTTAAGGCAGGACATAACTATGAGACCTAAAATTGCAAAAGAAATTGACATTAGAGCTATTTTCGATGTCTACTGAGTTCTCCAAATTTGCAGATTTTTACAGTCAGGCAGGCAATCAAAGCATAGTATCGTAGTATGTAGTAGAATGAGAAGTCACAGTAGCTCAGTCTGCTCACTAATCTGTTGGGGGTATCTGAGGGAAAGCTGGGCATAATTAGCAGCTGTTCGTCAGTCACAAAAAAATCTACAGACCCGTGACTACAAGTTTGCACACTACAAGGACCAAGTCACTAGAAAGTCATTTTGGGTAAAGACAAAGAGGAGCTAATTACATTAATTGACCTAACAAATCACACGTGCAGCCTCCGTTCACAGGCCTGGTGTTTTACTGGATTTCTTTGACACAAATTGCTTTGGACCATGCCATGACTTAGCCTTCTGGACAGTGCACTTGTGAGGGACAGACTAATCTTGTCGTCCTGCTACGAGTGTTAATAGTGTAACTAAATTAGAGATCAAAACTAGTGAGACCAATTAAGGTCACTGCCATGGTGTTGGACAGAGACACCACTCATCAATATTGTAAACTATAGAACACAATGTATGCTGTAAAGCCAAAAGGTTGTGTTTTCTAGAGTTCACAATGAACATAAATCAAGGGAATTACTAGAATTTTGAGCAACTCCTTCCTCTACCGTAAGACTGTACAATCAATCTGGCAAATGAGGTCTGAATCAGTTGAATTTGCTATTTAATATATTTGAAGAGACCTAACAATTGAATTTCCCCTCGGGGATTAATAAAATTGTATTGAATTAAAATAATTTCTATTTCAAGTTCCTGTTTCAAAGCTGTCAGCAGCAACAGCTGGTGAGCTTGTGTGAGCATCAAGCTCCTTCTCTGCAGAACACACGATTAAAGACATGAATAATGAAGATGGATGAACTGAATATTGTATACATTTATTATCAAACCTATTGTACATGCAGTGTCCTTGACAGTGAGATAATAAAAGGTGACCCTGTGACCTTATGTCTGAGTAAGTTTGTGTGCTAACCCTCAGCACCCAAGCACAGTCACGAGTGATTCTAGTGACAGATTCAAGCCTTATAAGCAGTAGAATTACTCCTGTGGTAATCCTGGTTAATCCCAACAGAGACTATACCCTCAGGGCAAACCTACACGAAGGAACGAAGTACTCGTGTCAACTCACACACAAACTAATGTGAAAGATTTAGCAAAGAAGCTCACACCTGCAGCCAGTGAGAGCTACGAGATGAGCCCTTTCAGGAGAAACTACGCTCAATAACATTATGGATTGTAAACCACCAAAACAACCTTGACTGGTTGGACCAGCCTACACAGCACAGTGATCAATTAATAGATTTTACTTGGCACAGCAACCCAATTCAGTATTTTTATTGACATAGTTTAGCCAAAGGAAATGTGATGGGCACACAGTGGGCATGGGAGTAAAGGCCCATGGTCTCATGAGTCCTATCACTGTGTCAATCTATATACTCTAGTACAATGACTAACACAGTAAGCAACAGTCAACATTAAAAAACTTCACTACACAAAATTATTTAACACTAAATGTTCAGAATGTTGATTTGATCTGTTTTAAATTCTGTTAATTAATTCAATTCATAAAATATACTATTTTTAGTGGTCTTGTTTCCAAGATACTTTATAAAGCACACACTTTTCTGGAAATCACTGAAAAGCATGTGTCTGCTGAAAGCAAAGCAACTAACAATTTTCTTTCAACTCCTTAGTCTTTGTCCAGCCCTGCCCCCAACTCTCAGAGACAGGACAGCTCATATGAAGACCCAGCAAGGAACTGAAGGTCGTAGGCATCAGCTAAACAGCAAAGTTTTAGCAGAGGGTAAAAGTATGCTATTTCAAACCCATTTCACACTATATACCAGTCTGCAGGGCTGTTAATTATTAAATTGCAATTCATTCATTTTCTACCGCTTAGTCCCACGGGTGGCTGGAGCCTATCCCAGCAGCTTTGGGCCTTAGGCGGGTACACCCTGGACATATTGTAATTCATATAATGTAATTTTTTACAAATGTACTGTTGGTGTAACTTGTTGACTTTAAACTACTGTTAAAGGCCATAAACAAGGCAATAATTATGTTACAGATTTAAAGCGTACAATACAGTTGCTTCTCTTAATGGTACTAAAACTACATTTGTTACTTCCTCTAAGCTTACCCCCATTGTAGTGTTTAAGTCTAGATGCATCTTTTACATACTGTTTCATAGTCAGCTCTTGTAGAGTATCAGTGTCCAGAAATGTGCAACATACTTCCTACATGGAGTAACCGCAGCTCATGAATAATTTGTCACTCCAAGCCATCAATTGATCACTCAGCGCTGACACTGTTCTAAACAGAGCACAAAACAAGGAGATTTTCAAGGCCTTTAAAACTAAGATACATTAAAACATCATACAGACCTGACACCATGCATAGAATTTATGTATCGAGTTTGCTTGTGTGAGATCTATCCCAACCTCAAGTTTGAACATTTAGAAGAGAAAATGCACAAAACACTAAAGGCTGCAAAAGAAATGACCAGAGTAAAGTGTAAAAGGATAAGACTCTAACAGGTGCACTTCTGTGGCATTATAAAAATACAAATAACCTGTGATTAAAAACATAATGAAAAAAACAAAACCTTAGATAGAGCTCAGTTACGTGAACCTCAATCTGACTCATCAATATGCACTAGCCAAACAAAAACAAAGGCACCAATCCTCTATAAGTGAATGCTCAAGCACCAGCTAAAAAAAAGGACCGTTAACGACTGTCACACAGACATTTCACATTTTCACCATAATTAATCAAAAGTGTAATAAACAAATGTATACAACATGTGTTTTTGTCTTCTGTACCACTAAAGAGAGGAGTGATGCTCGCTTCTACTTGTCACCATCCAGTAAGAAAACAGGTGCATCTTTTGTCTGACTCAGTCGAGCGAAGGAAATGAGCCCCTCCTACCCCCAAAATAAGAATAATTAATAATAATAATACATTACCATTGCTAAGATTAACTATTTGTCTACTAATGTAATCCTGGGAATAGAGTTCAGAGAATAGAGTCCAATCTGCTCATGTGATATTACAATAACACGCCCATTGAGGAATCACAAGTACTGCTGCATGTGATTCACAAATTGTAAACAACAGCAAAGCAATAACATATAACATTGGTGCAGCTAAATTAACACAGAAAAAATGCTGATACGATAATAAGTCGCAATAAAACAACAGACCAAATGTACAATCTCACAAGACTAGTGTTATTGAAATTAAAATCAGAACCAGTGGCAGATTTGTTTACCATTTTCCATGGAAAGTTGGCGGGACCAATAAGGATGCCTTTACCTACATCTTCTTACCTTGCTCGAGGCACTTTTCCACAGGTTGAAAATAGTATCCTTTCAATCCATTAGATGTCTTCCTTTCAGACTTCAAATGATTAGAACTGAACTATTTTGTCTTCGGAGTAGCCTGAATTCGCCTGAAAAGATTACCGCGTGGAGTAAAAATGCAGGTGCTCACATTCTTCTGTAGAGGCGTGGGTCATTTTTTTTTTAATCCAAGTATTGCTGTCTTGTGGTATTTTGCTATTTCAATAAACTCGATTAACCACGGTGACCATCGCCCTTACGCTAACAGCAGCCCATTTATAGTCCATTTAAACTTTCTTTGCTCTTTCTTTCGCGCACTTCTTGGACCGGACTTGCGCGAAACGTATTTAAAACAACACGCACGAGTTCACACGTTATTTAAGAAAGCTGCAGCTGAGGCAGAGGGTATTTAAATCTACACCAGCAAGTTTCATCAAAAAGAAAGCACACAGCACGTTGAGTTAGAGCCCTGCTGCTGCTGCTGCTGCTGTTGTGTTTCTCCTCTCATTATTACTGTCCCCTCCTCCTTCAAAAGACGTTTGAAACCCCGTTAGTTAGCGGAATTAAATCAAACCACTTCCGGTCTACAACTTCACAATAAAATCCTACAAGACGCTGTTAGCGCTTCCTAAACTTGGGTTACAGGATTGTCGCACATTAAACATTTTACTTGTATCTTTTACTAACTTACATGTGATAAATTTACTCGGTTTCGTAAACAACTTATCAGACACTTTTGGTAAATGTAAATTATAAAATAATATAATAAAAGAAAAAAAATTAAGAATACATAAAGTTTTGTTTTATATTTGTATATTTGTTTTTGTCTTTTTTGCTGTAATCGGCTTTAAATCACACACTGAAAAACATCGTCCCCATAAAAATGAATGGACGTTGAGGTCAATGAATGAGTGTGGAATAAAAGCTTTATTGTATGAGGCTTAATATCAATTTCATGAAAAGTCTGCATGTAGTAGCACAACTTTAGAAGCTGTGTAGAATTTGATAGGGCTGGTTTCTAATGTTCCAGTTCCCTCTCAACAGTGCTGCTGGGTTTATTGTCCACGTAGCCGGGAGTCCGACTCAAACATCTGGCTAAATATCTAATAAACTCGGGAGCCGTTACTTAAGAGTTCATTTGATTGGAGTAAACTATACGAGCAGTAAATCTTTGTGTAAACTAAATACGTAGTGCACACAGGGAGAGACCCGAGCACGTAACTTTGCGTGCTCCCCATCTCTGTAAACTTTAGGAATATTATGGTATTTTAAAAACGCAGAAACATAAATTACTTGATATTATTCAGACAACGCTTTACTTCAAAACACACTCCCCTTCTTCTTGAAGGTGTGTATATCGCTCTAAAGTGTATTAGTGCACCCTTGTGGTGGAAAAATAAAAATACATACGCTACTGCTCCAAAGGGGTTTGAGCAGACAAAAAGTAGGCCTACTGAAATTTAAAAATAAAAATGTTTCATGTAATTTGTTACCCATTTAAGTTGGACGAATTAGTCACATTGCACTCAAAATGTTTAGTGTGTTTAAGTGTTTATTCACCTATACAATTTAGAGAAAACAAGCAAAACATTGAATTCACAACAAGGGACTCTTGTTGTCTCTTGTTAATGAATTCAATGTTTTGCTTGTTTTCTCTAATTGAATGTTTTGAAAGAAGAATAAAGACAGAAGTGATTCACACAGGTATGTGAAACACCCTGTCAGTGGGCTTTAGTGCCCTATAGAGGTGGATCCTGGGGGGCGTCAGTGGGCTGATGGGATTGATGGTTGGATTCACTAGAGCCTTTAAAGTCCTGCACAGAGAAGGTCATTACGTCACAAGCCCACTGTGCATAATCAGTATTGTTATTGACCAGATACTCCATTCTTATAAAGGGATGATTGAGGGCCTCACTTGGAGTGATCCTTTTTTCAGGATCAAGATGCAGCAGGTTTTTGAGGAGGCTCAGGAAAGCCATTCTGTCTCTGTACTCGGGAAACGCAATCTCGGGTGGATATCTTTGTATGACTTCATTTAAATTTGAAAACATTTCGAAAATGCTCTCCGAAACCTTGGCCTGCCTCCCAGTTGTGTCTTCGTACTCTTTAGGTGTTTTTAATTTCCACCGTGGAGTAGCATTTGTCTGAACAAAGTATCCTTTGGTTAATATGCCTTTGTCTAGCATTTCATCATTTGGTTGACCCAGAAGGTGCACAATCGTCCTAATGTTGTTGTAGGAGGAACTTCCAGAGAAGAGGTACCAGTTTAAGTAGCACTCCCCTAAGCAGCAGCCCAAGGTCCACATGTCTAAAGCCTCAGACAATGGGAGGCCCAGTGTGACCTCGGGAGCCCGGAAAGCACGGGGTTGCAACATCATGCCACGCTCAAGTTCAGAACGGTGTAGAGCCAGACCAAAATCAATGACTTTGACTTTTAGAGGTCTGTCCTTCCGGTTAACGAGCATAATATTGTCTGATTTAAGATCTGAATGTACGATGCCTATGCTTTTCAGGGCCTCAAATGCTACCAGAAGCTGCTGTGTGATGGGCCGTATTTCACTCAGACGAAACCCACACTGCCGCTGTGTTCTCAGGTCTAAGAGACTGCAGTCTAGCATTTCAAATGCCATGCACTTGAAATTGCCACATTTGAAAAAATCCATGAACCTGACGATGTTGGTTTTGTCAGGTTTTAGCACACTAAGTGACTGGAGAATTGATGCCTCTCTTTCTAAGTCACTATTCTGGCTTTGCTTGAGGATCTTTATAGCTACCACCTGACGGGTTTTGACATTTATGCATTTTGCCACCTTTCCAAAGACTCCTTCGCCAAGTATATCCAACAAGGCGCAGTTATTCAGCTTGTGGGGGATTTTTTCAGGTGATGAACTTGTGGAAGACATTTTTGTGCTGTTGTGCTGTTGTGAGCTGCTGTGGTCAAATCTTGTGTCTGGAACATTTGGTGGGTTTAGAGATGTATCGCCAGGTGTAAAGTCCGGCACAGTGACGGTCATTATGTTACAAGCCCACTGTGCATAATTAGTATTGTTATTGACCAGATACTCCATTCTTATAAAGGGATGATTGAGGGCCTCACTTGGAGTGATCCTTTTTTCACGATTGAGATGCAGCAGGTTTTTGAGGAGGCTCAGAAAAGCCATTCTGTCTCTGTACTCGGGAAACTTAGTGTTCGACGAATAACTTTCGATGGCTTTATCTAAATTTAAATAATCATCAAGATAACTCTTCCAAACAATGGTCTGCCTGCCAGTTGTGTCTTCGTATTCTTTAGGTGTTTTAAATTTCCACCGTGGAGTAGCATTTGTCTGAACAAAGTATTCTTCGGTATATATGCCTTTGTCTAGCATTTCATCGTTTGGTTGACCCAGAAGGTGCACAATGGTCCTAATGTTGTCGTAGGGGCAACCTCCAGAGAAGAGGGAGACACCTAACAAACACTCCCCTAAGCAGCAGCCCAAGGCCCACATGTCTAAAGCCTCAGACAATGGGAGGCCCAGTGTGATCTCTGGAGCCCGGATAGAATAGGGCTGCAACATTTTGCTGTGGTCAAGTTCAGACTGGTGTAGAGCCAGACCAAAGTCAATTAGTTTGACTTTTAGATGTCTGTCCTTATGGTTAACGAGCATAATATTGTCCAGTTTAAGATCTATATGTACGATGCCTATGCTCTTCAGGGCCTCAAATGCAACCAGAAGCTGCTGTGTGATGGGCCGTATTTCATTCAGACGAAACCACCGCTTCTGCTGTTTTACCAGGTCAAAGAGGCTGCGGTCTAGCATTTCAAACTCCATGCACTTGAAATTGCCACATTTGAAAAAATCCATGAACCTGATGATGTTGGTTTTATCAGGTTTTAGCACTCTAAGTGACTGGAGAATTGATACCTCTCTTTCTAAGTCACTATACTGGTTTTGCTTAAGGACCTTTATAGCTACCACCTGACGGGTTTTGACATTTATGCATTTTGCCACCGTTCCAAAGTTTCCCTCTCCAAGTATTTCATACAAGGTGTAGTTATTGAGCCTTTGAGGGATTTGTGGAAGACTTGTGGAAGACATTTTTGCGCTGTTGTGCTGTTGTGAGCTGCTGTGGTCACATTTTGTGTCTGGAACATTTGGTGGGTTTGGAGAAGTATCACCAGGTGTAAAGTCCGGCACAGTGACGGTCATTATGTTACAAGCCTTCTGTGCATAATTAGTATTGTTATTGACCAGATACTCCATTCTTATAAAGGGATGATTGAGGGCCTCACTTGGAGTGATCCTTTTTTCAGGATCAAGATGCAGCAGGTTTTTGAGGAGGCTCAGAAAAGCCATTCTGTCTCTGTACTCGGGAAACGCAATCTTGAGTGGATAGCTTTGTATGACTTCATTTAAATTTGAAAACATTTCAAAAATACTCCCCGAAACACTGGGCTGCTCCCCAATTGTGTCTTCGTACTCTTTAGGTGTTTTTAATTTCCACCGAGGAGTAGCATTTGTCTGAACAAAGTATCTTTTGGTAAATATGCCTTTGTCTAGCATTTCATCGTCTGGTTGACCCAGAAGGTGCACAATCGTCCTAATGTTGTCGTAGGAGGAACTTCCAGAGAAGAGGAACGAGTCTAAGTACCACTTCCCTAAGCAGCAGCCCAAGGTCCACATGTCTAAAGCCTCAGACAATGGGAGGCCCAGTGTGACCTCGGGAGCCCGGAAAGCACGGGGTTGCAACATCATGCCACGCTTAAGTTCAGAACGGTGTAGAGCCAGACCAAAATCAATGACTTTGACTTTTAGAGGTCTGTCCTTATGGTTAACGAGCATAATATTGTCCGGTTTAAGATCTGAATGTACGATGCCTATGCTCTTCAGGGCCTCAAATGCTACCAGAAGCTGCTGTGTGATGGGCCGTATTTCACTCAGTGAAAACCTCCGCTGCCGCTGTGTTCTCAGGTCTAAGAGACTGCAGTCTAGCATTTCAAACTCCATGCACTTGAAATTGTCACATTCGAAAAAATCTATGAACCTGACGATGTTGGTTTTCTCAAGATTTAGCATTCTAAGTGACTGGAGAATTGATACCTCTCTTTCTAATCTTTCATCATCCTGATTGTCCTTAAGGATCTTTACAGCTACCACCTCCTTGGTTTGGTCATTCCTGCATTTGGCAACCATACCAAAGACTCCTTCGCCAAGTATTTCCAATGGGATGCAGTTTTTGATCTTGCGGGGCAGTTCCTCCCATAAAGTCGAAGTCATTTCTGGAGAGTTGTGTGAACACAAGCTGAGATATGTCTCTTTTACCAATGTGTTGGTTCAAGTGAATCCTGAAGTGTGTGGTTCCTTCTATCAACAGAAACACCTTTAAAGAGTTTTGTGACGTAATCGCGAAAACGCCTTTGCTGACGTCATCTCTGAACGTATTTCCAGCTGCTATTTTAAACGTAAACAAAATGGCTTAGATTCAAGAAATCAATTAATAAATATTGAATTATTAATCAAGGTTCTTTGATTGCAAGAGTTGTAATTGTAATTGCAAATGTATGACCAAAAGAAAAAAAAAAAAAAAACATTTCAGAAGTTTCAGAAATGTTTATATTTTCTTCAAAAAAAAACCAAAAAAAAATCAAAAACAAAAAAAAAATTCATGTGATTCTAATGTAATACAGGCTATGTCTACCTATTTTTTCACTTTGATTGACTTAGTCCCTCTTATTTAACTTTATGCACGTGAATTTGCAGCTTTAGGCACTTTCACTTGTTTATAATTTTATGGGTGTCTCATAATTAACATTTAATTTTTTAGATTTTCATTATTCATGTGTTATTACAAAACAGCATTTGAAGTTCATTTTGCATGCATAAACTATCTGATATTGCGTTAAGGCGCTGTTCACGTATTAGTGCTATTTAAATCAAGTTTGACCAGCGGCTTGACGCTGCTGGTTCTTGAGCGCTTGAGACAAAAGCGCCTTTTTTTTTAGGAAAAAGAAAAACTCGACTTCACCAACAACCCCAAATCATTAACGACACCACAGTTATTTTTTGCAGTTTTGTTTACTTTTTTCCCATCCAAGTAAAGCCCAGCTTAAGCTAAAAGCAAGAGTTATTAAAATCTGTTAGCTATAGCTTAACGGCTCATGTCACATGATATACAGACTAGTTAGCGTTTACCCGCATTAAACTAATCCTATAAAAATATGAAGTTAAAAGGGTCAAATCAATTCGACCTGAATTCGATAATTCTTAATTAATGGTTAGTTTTCAATTTAAAATTGTAATAGAAGAAGACAGTGTTTTTGTTTCTTTTATAGTCTATTCCTGTTACATGTAATATATGCAAGTTACCTGGAAAGATCTTGTATGATATTTCAAGGACACATCCAATCATACAACAGGTCTTCTTTTTTTTTTTTTTTTTGTACATTTTTTATATTTGTGCCTTCCCATCACAAGAAGGCGGCTGGTCCACTCATGACATAGTTGGGGCCTGTGTGATGCTCAGATTGTATGCTAAAGATTTTCTAACTAACTTACAGGACAAAATAACTGGAAGGGTTTATAAGTGTTTTCTTTACTGTAAAACTATGTTGTAGCATTTTACCAAATCCAATATGTAGTCCTGGAAGTCCACATGAACCAGAACAATGTAGAAAAATGACACTATCCTGCATCACTCCAGTCCATACAGAAAGGTAGGGTTCTCTCATCTATCTCGTTTCAAATGAAAAAACAGATCAGATTTATTAGATAGATGAGTTTACAGACAGAAACTGCTTGTGTACAACAACCTCAGCTACACATACTCTCTGACAGCGTGCCAGGTGAAGCATATGGAGATCAGAGGATTGACATTAATGACAGGGAATCTTCCAAGAAAGATTTAACTACAAAATAAATGTGGTTTAAAATACAGTCCAAAGCCACTTATGTTTAATTTTGTTTCATAATGAATTCAAAATAGATGCGAGATCAAGAGAAATCCAGAGATTATTTTCTATAGGTCTGGTCAATTATATTTTTTACAGGTACGAACAGTAGGCTACTGCAAATAAACAATACAATATCAAATGCTTTTTAGGTTTTTTTAATTTAACAAGCAACCAAAATAGACATATAAAAGTTATTTATACAATAAGCTAAACTAAACCTCATGTAGGCTATAGTCATTATTTTCAAATCATATTTCCTTTAAGGGTGGTTTGCAATTATCTCAAGCAATACTGTCACTAAAAAAACAAGCAAAAGAGAAATTAGTCATCAAAGTCTGGAATATCATCGTACGAGTATCCCGGATAGCCTTTGGATGCATAATAAGCGATCCGGAGATGGTAAATACCCGGCAGAAAGACAAGAATCCCAATGATGAGGACAGGCACAGTTCTGTCTGAGTGCTAAAGGGCCAGATAACATAATAAATGAGTGTGTTTATTGGGACAGATGTGCAACATAAATTCACTTTGTTGAAAATAGTACTTACAGTGACTCCAAAGTACCCAGCTAGGAGGAGAGCACCAATGATGATTAACAAAGAGCCGATGAAGAAGAGAACAGTGGCAAGGGCAATAGCTTTGTATGGGACTTTGGGTGGGCTCTTTTTGAACTATAAAGAAAGAGAAAGATTGAATTAAATAACCCATACACAGACTGCAGAGAAATGACTTTGTTACTGGAAACAGAAGTCTAACAGTTAAAAGTAGACATTAAAGTAATACATAAATAAATAAGAATTTAAAATAATGCAAAAGGAAAAAATATAACAATTTACACACAGACACATTTGGCTGTGATTGGCATAAGACTTAAAGAGCGACCAGAAGGCTATATGAAAGTTATGTAGCCATAGTTAATAGTAAAGTATTACAGAGAGACAGTTTTATATAAATGCAACCACTTCTCCCAATCCAAAAAGGTTGATCTGCACCCGGTCTTACCTGTAAATCAATGTAGCCGTCATCGTCAGTGGCTAGCCGTGAATACCTGACCTTGCTATTTGAAATCCCGTCGGAAACCACGTTACGAGCTGGCATGTTTATGTCTGCCAAAGAGCCTTTGAGTTGAGTTTGATGAGGATGCTACTCCAAGCCATCAATTGATCACTCAGCGCTGACACTGTTCTAAACAGAGCACAAAACAAGGAGATTTTCAAGGCCTTTAAAACTAAGATACATTAAAACATCATACAGACCTGACACCATGCACAGAATTTATGTATCGAGTTTGCTTGTGTGAGATCTATCCCAACCTCAAGTTTGAACATTTAGAAGAGAAAATGCACAAAACACTAAAGGCTGCAAAAGAAATGACCAGAGTAAAGTGTAAAAGGATAAGACTCTAACAGGTGCACTTCTGTGGCATTATAAAAATACAAATAACCTGTGATTAAAAACATAATGAAAAAAACAAAACCTTAGATAGAGCTCAGTTACGTGAACCTCAATCTGACTCATCAATATGCACTAGCCAAACAAAAACAAAGGCACCAATCCTCTATAAGTGAATGCTCAGGCACCAGCTAAAAAAAAGGACCGTTAACGACCGTCACACAGACATTTCACATTTTCACCATAATTAATCAAAAGTGTAATAAACAAATGTATACAACATGTGTTTTTGTCTTCTGTACCACTAAAGAGAGGAGTGATGCTCGCTTCTACTTGTCACCATCCAGTAAGAAAACAGGTGCATCTTTTGTCTGACTCAGTCGAGCGAAGGAAATGAGCCCCTCCTACCCCCAAAATAAGAATAATTAATAATAATAATACATTACCATTGCTAAGATTAACTATTTGTCTACTAATGTAATCCTGGGAATAGAGTTCAGAGAATAGAGTCCAATCTGCTCATGTGATATTACAATAACACGCCCATTGAGGAATCACAAGTACTGCTGCATGTGATTCACAAATTGTAAACAACAGCAAAGCAATAACATATAACATTGGTGCAGCTAAATTAACACAGAAAAAATGCTGATACGATAATAAGTCGCAATAAAACAACAGACCAAATGTACAATCTCACAAGACTAGTGTTATTGAAATTAAAATCAGAACCAGTGGCAGATTTGTTTACCATTTTCCATGGAAAGTTGGCGGGACCAATAAGGATGCCTTTACCTACATCTTCTTACCTTGCTCGAGGCACTTTTCCACAGGTTGAAAATAGTATCCTTTCAATCCATTAGATGTCTTCCTTTCAGACTTCAAATGATTAGAACTGAACTATTTTGTCTTCGGAGTAGCCTGAATTCGCCTGAAAAGATTACCGCGTGGAGTAAAAATGCAGGTGCTCACATTCTTCTGTAGAGGCGTGGGTCATTTTTTTTTTAATCCAAGTATTGCTGTCTTGTGGTATTTTGCTATTTCAATAAACTCGATTAACCACGGTGACCATCGCCCTTACGCTAACAGCAGCCCATTTATAGTCCATTTAAACTTTCTTTGCTCTTTCTTTCGCGCACTTCTTGGACCGGACTTGCGCGAAACGTATTTAAAACAACACGCACGAGTTCCCAAGTTATTTAAGAAAGCTGCAGCTGAGGCAGAGGGTATTTAAATCTACACCAGCAAGTTTCATCAAAAAGAAAGCACACAGCACGTTGAGTTAGAGCCCTGCTGCTGCTGCTGCTGCTGTTGTGTTTCTCCTCTCATTATTACTGTCCCCTCCTCCTTCAAAAGACGTTTGAAACCCCGTTAGTTAGCGGAATTAAATCAAACCACTTCCGGTCTACAACTTCACAATAAAATCCTACAAGACGCTGTTAGCGCTTCCTAAACTTGGGTTACAGGATTGTCGCACATTAAACATTTTACTTGTATCTTTTACTAACTTACATGTGATAAATTTACTCGGTTTCGTAAACAACTTATCAGACACTTTTGGTAAATGTAAATTATAAAATAATATAATAAAAGAAAAAAAATTAAGAATACATAAAGTTTTGTTTTATATTTGTATATTTGTTTTTGTCTTTTTTGCTGTAATCGGCTTTAAATCACACACTGAAAAACATCGTCCCCATAAAAATGAATGGACGTTGAGGTCAATGAATGAGTGTGGAATAAAAGCTTTATTGTATGAGGCTTAATATCAATTTCATGAAAAGTCTGCATGTAGTAGCACAACTTTAGAAGCTGTGTAGAATTTGATAGGGCTGGTTTCTAATGTTCCAGTTCCCTCTCAACAGTGCTGCTGGGTTTATTGTCCACGTAGCCGGGAGTCCGACTCAAACATCTGGCTAAATATCTAATAAACTCGGGAGCCGTTACTTAAGAGTTCATTTGATTGGAGTAAACTATACGAGCAGTAAATCTTTGTGTAAACTAAATACGTAGTGCACACAGGGAGAGACCCGAGCACGTAACTTTGCGTGCTCCCCATCTCTGTAAACTTTAGGAATATTATGGTATTTTAAAAACGCAGAAACATAAATTACTTGATATTATTCAGACAACGCTTTACTTCAAAACACATCCCCCTTCTTCTTGAAGGTGTGTATATCGCTCTAAAGTGTATTAGTGCACCCTTGTGGTGGAAAAATAAAAATACATACGCTACTGCTCCAAAGGGGTTTGAGCAGACAAAAAGTAGGCCTACTGAAATTTAAAAGTAAAAATGTTTCATGTAATTTGTTACCCATTTAAGTTGGACGAATTAGTCACATTGCACTCAAAATGTTTAGTGTGTTTAAGTGTTTATTCACCTATACAATTTAGAGAAAACAAGCAAAACATTGAATTCACAACAAGGGACTCTTGTTGTCTCTTGTTGTGAATTCAATGTTTTGCTTGTTTTCT
>JAWCTZ010001032.1:0-25798 GCA_036850595.1 Rhyacichthys aspro | reverse complement strand
CCTGCTTCTAATCCCAGCTGTATATACAGTCTGAGAACGCCCAACTGTCCCTTTTGTCCTTTATCCGTCATGATAGAAAGGTGTCCCACGTCAAAGCGATTTGAGCAAAGGAGGGAATCACGGAAATGAAGAAACCATCTAAAGCTTGGCTTCATTTCACTAAACGAGGCCAAAATGATGCGGTTATTTCGTGAAAGGGTGTAAATACACACAACATGCTTAAACATCTACCCGTGGGACTAAATTACAGGAATGTCATCGATTCACTGTGTACAACTGCCCAAGCTAGCACCATGATGCAATGTTAAATATCACTAGTGTCTTACAAATAACAGGCATATTCTACAAATGCATGTATTTTAATAAAGTTTAAAATATCCATTTTAGATGATGACAGGCACAGACAGGATGAAAGCATTAGAATTATTCATGTTTCCTCACTTTTGGTTCAAATTATTTTATCGCAAACCTGTTTAGTGAATGTTATCTAGGCTTCCATCTGTGTTTTTTAAAAATTAATTCTATATTATGAAGAAGATTTAGTGACCTGTATGCTTGTGGGTTTTTTGGGGGGGGTTTTTTGTAGTTTCAGTAGAAGTAGAAATTATTTAATATACTCATACATACAAGTGAAAGTGTTAAAACCATTTGTTTGTTGCTGACAAAGCAATCAATAATATATTGATATAAATAAATCTTATCAATTATATATATATATATATATATATATATATATATATATATATATATATATATATATTTCATTTTCATCTCATCTTCTACCGCTTATCCCACTTTTGGCTCGGGGTGACTGAGCCTATCCCAGCAGCTTTGGGCCTTAGGCGGGGTACACTCTGGACAGTGGCCAGTTCGTCGCAGGGCTGACACTTAAACGTACATTGACAGACAACCATTCACTCTCACATTCATCCACTAGGGGCACTTTTTAGAGTCACCAATTCACCTATACATGCATGTCTTTGGACGGTGGGAGGAAGCCGGAGATCCCAGAGAGAACCCACGGTGACACGGGGAGGACATGCAGACTCCTCACAGAAAGACCGGAGTTAGCCAATGATGTTGTGAGTTGGCTACATCGGCCGAACGATGTTTTTCTTGCATCGGGCCTTCACTTTTAACTAGGACAAATTGGTCCGGTTTTAGTTTTTAATAAAAGAAAACAGGAGTGGAGTCTGAGACAGGGACAAAAATAGAAAAAAAATATGTGGTGCCACTTTAATGCAAAACAATGAAATAAAAAATGTAAAAAAAAGTAGTCTGAGTCTGGCTTTTGCTGCTAAAAGATAGGATATCAGATCAAACTGGACAACCACGTTTAAAGTGAATATGTGTTGTGTTAAATATCTCTATAGTCAAAGCTTCATCCCTTTTGTAGATCAGCAACATGTCTGTTCTCAACCATCGGCTTTTCAGAACAAAGAGGATCTATTTCGGTTATCCTGCTCCTTATCGAGAATTTAATCAAATTTATTGGTTACTTGAACAGAAGGCACTGTCGATCAGTCACCCCTAATGTCCGCCATTACAGTTTTAAAGCTAACATTTGTTTTCACTGTCTTCCATTGTTTCTGGTCTTCCCTGTGTTTCCCTCCACAAAAATGAATCATGGACAGAAAGACATACAGCAGTGGAAAAGATCGATGCGTCTGAACCTTAACTCTGCTGTTTGTCTGCGACACTGACAGTCAGGACAATTGTTATCGAAGCACAAATGTTTATTTCCTCCCATTGTGGAATGGCTGACTGTGGCTGGTGGCGATAACTGAGCACAGAAAAACAACACTTGGCTGCTTTTAGGTAAATGCAAAGAGAAGAGAAGATACAGAGGAAGTGATGGATGGAGAGTGTTTTAGTCTGCTGCTGGGGAAGAGCTGAGAGGAGAAAGTAAAGATATACAGCGTAATACAGAGTGTGAACAGAGCCCAGCGGCCAACACAGAGAGATGTCAGGAGGCCACAGGCTCAGTTAGTTACTGATGGCTACGGGCAAAGTGAAGGGTTATGAGTGTGTAAGTGAGGAGGAGAGTGAGGATGGAACTATGTGCAAATATTTGCACTGAGCTGTAACTTGGAAAAATAAAATAAAGAGGCAAGTGGAAGGAGACATTAGTTTACTTCCTAAACCTAGGGGTAAATGATACCAAAACAGGACTAATTAGGAGCAAACCAAGGATGAAATCAGGACAAAATCAAGTCTAAAACAAGGCCCACACCAGGACTAAAATAGATTGAAGACCAAGAGTAAACAAGGGATTAAATGTAACTTAAACCCGGACTACATGTGGCACTAAACAAGCACAAAACCAGAGCTAAAACAGGACTTAAACAAGACTAAACCAGAGTCAACTAGGACTAAATTAGGACTGAAGTATAATGTTACATTTTATAATAAATATTACATTTAAATTAAAATTTACCAAAGCAGGGCCAAACTCAAACATACTATAAAAGGATAGCTCATAGACCAGGAGTCAACTTGGACACAGGCCTTGTTTCCACTGGAGTTGTTCAGTTGGTTTACTTTGGTTGAGTGTCTCCTGAAGAGGCTTGTGTTTCCACTGAGCTGTGTCCAGAGAGAGACGTCTGCTACAGAAACACTGACATTACACAAGACAAGACATAAAAGTCTGTTTCTAGGAGATTCATTGTTGGATTATTGCTGCATGTTTACAGAGTTGGACAGAGACCTAGAGTAACACATATAAAAAAAACAAAAAAAAAACATGAAGAGCAGTGTTTAGAGATAACTCACTCATTCTCAGACCAACAAAGACACATATGTCATGCAAAGATAACCTGTTTGTCTGTTGTTTTGCTCCGTCTTAAGAAAAAGCTGGTCTACCGTAGCTTATGATGTGTTTTTGTGTTGTTGAAAAGCATAGTTGCAGAGTAAAGAAATTAAATAATTAGGAAAAAAAACAATAATCATTTTACTGACATTTATAAATGAATCTGTTTTTCAGGCTAAGCCAACTTTATTAGCATTTAACACTATGAATGAGGTTTAATATTAGTCTTTCTTTTTGAGAAAGGCTTAATGCTGTGAAATACAAAGCTCACATGAATGCAACATCAGTCTGAGCAGAGGCTGGGGACGCAGAAGTTTGATTCTCTCTCTTGCCATAAACTCAAGAGTTAGAAATCCGCAGAGAAGGTTTAATTTAGATATGAGCATAGTCCCAGTAAGTTCTGCAGATAAATGTACTGAGTGTTACTGCCTCTTTAATTTTACTCTCGTAAGATGAGATTGTCTTCAATTTCTTACTGTTGTTCCATTAACATTTTTGCAATCTCACCTTTACATAGTTTTCTGGCCAAATTGACAACTGCAACAAAAAAAACAGGCTCCAAAAGCAGCATTAGTTTTGATTTTTTTTTCTTTCTTCCATTTATTCTGTTAAAAGTTGTACACCCTCATCACTCATTAGTTTGTTTGGGACCTTTTTCTGTTTGAATTGCTCTACACAGTGGCACCAGGAGCTGAATCCATCAAGGAACTATTACTTGTTGAATAGTTTGGACAAATTATTCTTTCCCCAAAAACACTTTTTATTCGCGCTTTGTGTTCGACAGTTTTGCATTTACATTAAAACTTCTTCCTCTGCAGCATTGCCTTGGGTCCTGACTGAAGGAAACGGAGAGTGGAAAATGATAAAAATGCAAATCTTAGCAGAGTTATAAAACACAAAGAGGTGCATTTAGCGCTGGAGGAAACACATTTTAGCTTAAAGTGCTCGGTATAACCCCAAAAGTCCTGTTTGTCACAACGTTTTTAAGGATTTTGTGGCAGATGTTATTTGCTGCCTTGAATCGGTCCTACATTTATCCGTTATTATTTTTGGTATTTTAAGTATGTATTTCTCTGACAGTTTCTTTTAAAATGGCAGCGAGAAGACATTCAATTTGAGGAATAATTCACAGAGAATAGTTAGAAGTTCAAAGAGAGTGCACCAAAGACAGCATCAGATAAACAGGCACTAGTTTCTTCCTGATTTACAGCTTTAAATATCGTCTCGGTTTCTTTGAATATACTTTTCTCCATTTGTGCACATAAAGGATTTTTTTTTCTTTCTCATGCAATTCCATTCATTTTATGACAGGCAAAAGAAATGTAAGAAATGCTATTTTTTGGTACACAATATTACATTTTTGTAGTGTAGTGGCTTAACTTCATTCAATAAACATGGGCCTCATTCATGAGCGGTTTCGTACGGAGCTTCTTCTGGTTTAAAATACATAAGACCAGAGCTTACTGGAAGTCTGTGAAGGCAGAAACAGTTCATCAAACCAGGAAATGAGCAGCAGTCTGGCTACTGCCTCGCTTCTGTGGTGCTTTTTTTTGCAATTTTACATTAGCATACCAATAGTGTAGTGGTTAAAAAACAAAAACTTCTGTAGCTGGAAGCGTATAATATAAAGTTTGAAGAGTGTTTTGGGCTTTTGTACCATTTTATAATTTAATAGTGTTATGTGCTATTTAAAAAAAAAATACAATTAATAATATTCTGTAGTCTGCAATTATTATTAGTTTTAATTACGATATTTATATAATATAAGCTTCATGAATTAGGTCCAATGTAGCTACACAGTAAAATGTCTGTGCTGCACTATTGACCATCTTGTATTGACAAAACAGGAACAACTTCTTCAATTGTCAAATTACCAACAAAAAAAGATGATAATTGGTCTATTAATGTTAATATAGTAGGACTGCTTTTCAGGTCACATTATGTTATAGCATATACTATGACTTCAGCCTGATCAAGAGTCACCTTCACGTTTAAATGTAATTATGTATAAAGTCTTGTTGTAATTTGTAGGATCTAAACTTGGCACGCTCAGTGATATAAGCAGTAGTGTTAAGGGGATAGTTCTGTCATTATTTAAAAGTAGTCTCTGAAATCCTTAGTAACTTATTCCCTGCAGTAGGCAACTGTCAGCACAGCCCAGTTTGGAGAATCATGCAGTTTTTATGTTCATGTACCAGCAATTTAAAAGTATTAAAATTATTAATGGAATCATTTATTAATGATACAACTATGTACAAACTGTATAAGCTTTCAATCCGATTATTTTTTATATTTTATTTCCCATTGGAAATGAGAAAAATGAAAAGTGAGTGTCTTTTTGCTCTCACTTTCCCTTAGCCATAATGCTAGTTAGCTGTTTGGATAAGGCACATGTTGATGTAGGAACTCATTATGTGTCAGTGTACTTATAACAATTAACAGTGTTACTTAAAATCAGTGCTTGAGATCAGTCTTGGTTTTGAGACTAGTCTAAAATATATTTAAAAGTCTGGTCTTCATTTTTATTGAATCATGTCTCAGTTTTATACCAAGGGTAACCTGACCACAAAATCTTAAACTTTACAACTGTTCTCTGCAACCTTAACGAGATGGATTCTGTATTGGTCTAAGTCTCAGTCTTGAAAACTGAGGCATAAATCTCTATATTCAAACAAAGAGCTCACATGACTCTAATGTTTAAAAATGCATGACATCTTCCACTACTCCAGTTGTATTTCTCCACACCTAAGATCGTGAAAGATTCAGCCGTGAGTGGTGCTGTGTTTGAGTGGTGCCCTGTCGAGTGGCTTCAGCTGTCGCCCCAGAGCAGAGCCGACAGGTTTAAAGCCTCTCTTATGTTTCTCTCTGGAGCCCATTACTATTGAAGATGACACAGAAACGTGGCTTGAACAGCTTTGGACCTGGTCCATCTGTGGGTTACATCTTAAAACTACATTACCCAGCATCCTTCAAACAACACAATCTGCTTCTACACCTTTTTATTTGAACTGCAGTTAATGTTAGGATAGTATTTTTTCATTGTATTTTATAGGCTACCAGTACATGATGTTGCAATGTCACATGATTCATTAGTTGTCACATAGAAACTAGGAGCCTTTAGCCTCGTTTCAACAGGAGTGGCATACCAAAGCCTACTACATTAGGCCTTTAGTGCTATCAGTGTGCTCGGATTTCAAAATAAGGGAGGTAAAAACTGCAGTCTGTTGATCAGGTGATATATAATCCTCCCTCGAGAAAAAAATAGAAAGAAAAACACAAATAACAATGTTTTCTCAAATTAAGCTTGTCTTGTTTTTGTGATAAATGGTTATACTTTGAGGCGAAATAAGTCGGAACATAGGCTGTTTTCATGCTGTTGGTTATTAGCTACAACTATTTCTGGTATTAGTGTTGTACAGCTCTCGCTTCATTTCTTAAAAACACTCCATTCTCTGTCTTAACTGCATTAAACAGGAGCAGAACTGGTGACATGAAAGACTGAGTCCCTACAATACAGGAAACTGCTGCAGCCTCTGAATTAAACGTTCAAAAAGCTGAGAATAAAGAGTAATCAATCATCTTTTATTATGTCTTTTTATATGGTATTCCAGACACTTTAAAACAAAGATTTCCTCTTTATTCTTATGGTGACACATCCTAATTGTGACCGTTTCCTACAAAAGCAATTCAATTTATGTGGACTACCATAAACATTAGACATTTATTGTGACTATATACCTGTAAAGGCCAGCGTCACACAGACATGGTATAAAAGAATGGCCAGCAATTTTACCCTTTACTTTACTTCTACTTTTACTTATCTACCTATATATATTTGTATTTATCTCAAATCTGTAAACACTTTGAATCACCCAGTGTATGAATTCATTCATTCATCCGCTCAGTCAGTTAAAGTTAAAAGTGATATTCTACCGAGTTATAACTTTTATACTGAATAGAATTGTTGCCGATGTCCAATGTGTAGTTATTTCTTCCTTTATTTTTGTGGAAAAACAGCCATCAATGCTAAACAAGTGCAACTTTCATAACTGTCCTTTCTCGAATCTAATCAGCTGTCATTTTCTGACCACTTTTCTTCACTTTCCCGTTTAGTTTTTTTTTTTTATCATTTTGACTCAATCTGTTTGTCTAAATAATTCACTCCCCTTCACTGTTTGCCCTGTTTTTGTGCTGTTACTGTTTGCTTCTGTCTGACTTTCCCCTGGTGCCAGTCTTTGTCATGTAGATGTGTTCTTTTCTCTGATTTAAAAAACCCTTCTGGGCTTATTTTGACATCAAATTGACATGCGTTCTTATGTTATTCCCAGTCGTTGCTCTGTCTTGTGTGTGTTCTTCATGAAAAGCCTTTTAAATTAACCATCACAATACAACTCCAGTGTAATTCTACTGCTCAATAATTCAACTTGAATATGATTGTGCTCATAAAAACAGCAGTAAAATGGATTACTGCCAGGGCTAGACTCAGTTTGACACACAAACAGGTGTAATCTTCTCATGGTTCACAGATACAGAGCTGTTACAGTGAACTTTGTGGAAAGGAGTCTACAGTCAAGATTTGCATGGTTTATTTGATGTTTTCTTTTTTAAGACCAATTTCATTCTAGTTGACAGCTACTGGATATTGTTCCAGTTGGAAAAAAAGCAATGTCAGAGCCGTAAGACGTTGACTGAAACATAAAATCTGTTTGATGTTTTTCCTTTTTTGCTTTTGTTTTCCTGAGTGAGGATTCCAACAGACGAAAAAGTCTGATGGAAGACCGGAGAAGCACCAAAGTAGAATGGTATGACTAGGACAGACCCATACACTGAGCAGATCTCTATTTTGAACCAACAGAGCGGGATAGATTTTGAATGATTATTTACACTGGAACAATAGTGCACAGGTCAGAACAGTACTCATTTAAAGGTGTTTCCATTGCTAAATAATGATATCCTACTACAATGATAAATAATGATAAACGCTGCTTGTCTTGTTCTTGATGTCATATTCAAAAGGAAAGAATAAACAATCACAGCTGGTAGAAATACACCTCTTTCACACTGACCAAAATCTATTTCACAAATGGTTTACAAATATTATGACAAACTGATCAATGGTTCTCACCAAAAGTATTCCGGTTCCGAATCTAAAAAGTGGGTCTGAGCAGAACCTCTAGCTTGTTTAATCACTCACTCCAGGATTTATTTGTTTCTATCACTTGCTTAATACCAACATACACTACATGCATAACAAACATACACAACATATTAACATATGCCTCGAAATTGACATCATATCCTCTTTTGTATGAAATAGTTTGAGGATTATCGTTCCAAACTGTGTGATACCGCTTGATGGAAACAAAGCTAAAATCTGGTCTTGATGTTTGACGCTTTTACAAATCAAGGACACTAAAATCAAAGACTCAAAAGTTTCCCCCGACTTTGTCCCATTCCACTTCCCTCTCCTCTGCTGTCACCGTCCTAAAAGCGATCGAGAGCTGAAGTCCAGCTGTGGAAAAACCCAGTCTTATCTTGCAAATGAAGTGTCAGCCATCGTTGGACTCTGCGCAGTGATAACTCAAAAGGACCGTTTCTTCTGGAGCTGCTTGGTCTAATTCACACAGATACGGTTAAACTCTAGAGGAAAGTGGGAACAGTGACACTAATTACCTGTCAGAGTCTCCGGGAATCAAAAAGCAGCACGACGTCCGTCTTGTGTTAAACAAGCAACATTAGAAATGACTCACAGCTCCAGTTGGAGGCAGGTACAGAGCCTCGTGGAAAGTACACTACTCGAAACCTGTCTCGGTCTTGAGAGGGGACTTAGCACCAAAGATCTCATCTCACATTTTGAATTTCTTCTTATCAGTAGTGGCTTGGTGATACTGTGGGCTCCAGGACTTGTCACCAAACCTCCCTATCCTGCTCTTTCTGGGCTGCTTTCGCTACGCTTTCCTTTATGTCGTTTAGCCTTTAGCCCTTTCAGTCAGCGATCTTCCTCATTCTTAGTTTTCTCTAGTCCATCCCGTCGCATCATATGCCAGAAGAACCTCACTTTTCTCATTTTAATTCAGTCTGCTTTCAATCCTGCTCAGAGCCCAGAGTTAGTCCTTCTTTTGGTCCAAGGAACTCATTTAAAACGCGTTGCAACTGGGAAGATCCAAGACAATGCTTATTCATCTGCTCTTCCAGATGTAGGCCATCATTTGTGCCACACTCTTGGCCATTCAGTCTTCAACAAATCTTTGCTGAACTTGATCCCGTTGTTTACAAAGAAGGCATTCATTTCTCTGCATCTTCAAATTTTTTAACATCTAAAATAAATTTGATCTTAAATAGCACACATTTTGCCAACAGGGCATAATCCAGTCCTATTTTCTAATTCAGCATTTATTGCTAGATGTTATTGTGATATTATTTTGAAAATGTGGTTTTGAATAGTGCAGTGCTAAAGAGAACAGACCAAACTAGTTTAAGGACAATTTGGTGTGAAATTTACGTCATATGCATACGAACATGGCTCATATCCATCCCTTTCTTTTTTCACCAATATCTATCATAGTCCAATGAATTTGTCTGAACCGTTTCTTCTTCTCTCATGGATCTTGCACTGCTCTTTGTCCCAACTTGGTCTTGGATAGTATTTTTTCGTATTCTCCATTTTTACTGTTGCTCCTGTCGCCTCCACTTACTTTGTCCCTTCACTTTTTAGCTTTAGCGGCAGCTCATTAAACATTTATTTGACCTAATCTAAAAACCGTGTAAGAGGAATTGGACATTTTCTGGCGAGTCACTGGACATGGAGAAATCTTAAGGCCATATTGTTCACAATGTTGGCGTCTCGTGTCCTGTGTCTCGGTGACATTTTCTGTGTTTAAAGTTTGTCTACACCACTCTGTTGGGAGACTGGACCAAGAAGACTACATTTGGGACACGCCTCATTGCTTTTATCCTTGGTTTTGGGGAGTTAAAGGTTGGTTATTTTTGTTGTGAAAAGGTCTTTTGAGGTCACACTGAAACTCCAGAAAATGTAAGTTTATTGGTTTTTTGGAGTCACAAAACTGAAGTGAAAACAATGTTCCAAAACAGTAGAAGGGTAAAAAAGAAAAAAATATGCAGTAATGCTACATGTTTTTGAAAGTTCACCAAATGTAATAGAATGATTTATCAATTTTACAAAAGTATAGAATAAGGAGAAAAAAGTTTTGTGGAAAACTAAGACAGTCCTTGCTCTTTCCTGAATCAAAAAGAAAACAATGGTCACACCACAGCAGTAGGGCCCATACATCTATGTTTCAACTAATGGCACATTAACTCTTTTTGCTAAATGTTTACTAACTGGATAATTGATTTCTGGTGCAATAGAGCCTTTTTTTAGTCAGTTTGCCTTCCAGAAACCTTTTATTTACCGGTTTGCTCCCTCCTTAGAATGAATAGGAAGGCCCAGTACTTCCATTATTTCCAATGACGTCACTCGAGGAAGGATCTATAAAATGTGAACTGAATGCGGAGCTGGTAAAAACTAGGTTAAACAAGCTTTGCCTTTACAGTACCCACATAGAAGTTTGTTTGTTCAGTAGGTTAGGTTTGTCGTCAGTGGCTGATTTTATTGGACATAATTATTGCATTACTGCTACAATTAACGCCAAAGAACCTACTTTCTTCCAAACTTTTTCTGAACTTAAATACACTATGAGGTATTTCTGGTTCAAGGGTTTTGTCTAAAATGCCAATCCATGACAAAAATGCCAACATGAATCAAGCTAAACTCTCCCACAGCGAAGATTTGATATTGTTTTAGTACAAGCAAAATCGTTCTCTCTCTAAATTTTATTGTCTGCAGATGTTTCGAATGATTTCAGAGAACTCTTGATTTGCTAAAGTGCCACTCATACTTCGACGACGTGCCTCCAAACAGACGTCTCTATCTTCGTCGGTGAGAGCTGTGAGCGTCGCGCTGTCGTCTTGAGATGAAGTCTGTCAATTTGTCATGATCCGCAGTCCTGCTTCGCCATGTTTCTCAACTCTCAGAAAAAAATAAATAAAAGCGTCTAGAGCGGCACATCCACACTTCACTCTGAACACCTTTCTCCATCTTTGTGCCATGTTTGGCGTTTGCTACGAGGGACAACAGCGTGGCATCAAAAACTGACTTTTTCACCAAAAAACTCAATTTTTAGAGGCTGTTGTTTTTATTCTTATAAAAATATGTTTGCTTTCAATTCTGTGTGTACTGCATGTTTATAAATAACTGTCTATAGTCATGCTATAGCATTATCTTATGAGACAATTATTGTTTTTAGTCCAAAACACCTTCCTTGCGGCAGCCATTACTGTGTATGCTGTTTTCATGGAGAGCAGTATAAAACAATTACTTATAGACTTTTCTCTCTCTCTTTTTTTTTGTTTTTTTTTTTGTTATAAGTTTAAATGTGACATTGACACTGATATAATGAGCTGCATGTTTAGACCAAAACAAGACAAATGTTGACATTCATAAATGTAAATGAATTATAGATTCAGATTCAATTCTCATCAGCTGGAACAACACTGAACACCAGCACAGATTTAAAAAGCTCAGTTTTGTGATGGTGTTGTAGACAAGAACACATCAACTGAGAGCATAAAAAAGACTCTGACAATTTGTAAGTAAAACACACAGGTACTCCATGGACTGCAAATGAGTTGAGCGCACAAAGTACTGAGTGTCCTCCAGTTGTCAGTCATTCTGATCTGTCCTGGGAATCAAAGAGTACCAATAACAATGTGATTCACAAACACTGAGCAAACATTCATTTACAATAAAAGATGTGTAAAAATGCAGTGGAAATACAAACCCTAGATTAACAAAAAGTTTATTTTGTGCATTAATTCTTTGCACTGTATTGTAATTTCTCCTAATTGTCATGTCAATCTCTCTCTTTTAAAAGTCTCTGTGTAAACTTCAGACTATTACACTGTAGTGCGGCTGATGCTATGTCAAATTTAAGACAAAGAAATGGATTTTAAAATGAAAACACTGCCTGAGTAATGAGTCTTTCTTCTACTGTTGCTTACATGTGTTTTGTTTAATACTCCCTCTGTCTAAAACTAAAACAATAAAGAGAAATCTTTCATTGCACTTCATTTATCTGTGTCAAAGTCACAGCATGAGACGGAAAATGACCATGCTCTATTCCTGAACCAGCTCTAAACTGTAGATGGTGGAGGTTTGTAAAAATCAATGCAGACATGTGTCTCTGAGTATGCTCCTGATTAGAAATAGTCACGACCCTCTTTCGTCTGTGTCTGTTCTTATGTGGGTCACTGAGACTTTCAAGCCTCTACAAACTCAATATTTAATTCAAGTGGTTCACTACTTACTACTGTTTTTATGCCTGAGACCTTAAGTTGCTTCCACCATGCACATGGCTGCCAAGCAAGCAATAATGAAAATGCATGCATGCCAGTACTAAAGCACTACTTAAACTACTGCAAAACCTGAGACCAGATTTAAAAGGACTTAAATAGGGCTAAAACAAGTCTATTTCATGACTTCAGACTGAGACCTGAGGGATTTCACTTAAACAGCAGGAAAACTATCACTGTCTACAAGGGGTGTGTATTGGCAAGCACCTGGTGATACGATACCTATCAATATACACATGCCACGATATGATATATCACATTATATCTATCTATACTATACTGAATTAGATAAATATTTTGTTTATTAAATGTAAGACTCTGGAAAACCTCATTTTGTACTTTTGTAATACTTCACAAGAGCAACAGTGCATGAAATACATTTTATTTAATTATCAAAATAGTAACACTGAAACTAGAGGTGTGAATCTTTCAGTGTCTACTGATTTGATTCTGTTTTTTGGGTTACAATTCGTTTCAGAATTGATTTTCGATTCAGAATTGATTTTTGATTCAAAACGATTTTCAGATTCAGGGTCTTTAATTAAATTAAAGATTTTTTTTTTTTGGGCTAAGAAAACCGGTTGAAGATTATGTGATCAGATGAAAAGACATTGTAAAGAAAAGATAATATTTATTTAAACATTTCTTTTAGTTTCTGCCTGTACCAAATCTTTATATCAATTTAATATTTATTTAGTATGGATATAAAGTGGATATAAAGATGTGATACAGTCAAAAAGTAAAACAAACAAAGTTTAGATAAGTTCATGTGCACACTCTCACAGCTTTTGAAATTCTAAAGATTTACAAATTATTAATGCACTATGATAAACTGATAAAGCAGCAAAGGAAAGGCCACATGTATTTTAAAATCAAATCCTCAATTGAATCAAAATCTTCAAGGCTTACAATTGTGATTCTTTAATGAATTGATTTTTTTGAACACCTCTACTGTCTTAAACCTAGGACTACAACAGGACTAAACCTAACCACAAATCTGGTACTAAACTAGAACTAGGATTTGACCCCTACTCAACCAGTACTGAACTGCTATATAGACACTAGGACCTCAGGTTCAGGACCTAACCAGAACTTAGGACCAAGACTTGGAAGAAAGACATCCTGTTCTATACTGTCTATGAGACATTCAAGGAATTCTGTAAAAGCCAAACATCGTCAGTTCTTGGCTCTGTCCCCACTAAGACCCCGACTCTTACATCTCACCCGCTCAGCTGTGAGACCTGACATCAGGACGAGGATCTACGAGGAGCTACGGGCAGCGGGATGGAGGAGTGGGTGGTGCCGTTCGCAGGGGGGACCGGGGAGCCGTGTGCGTCAGTGCGCATTGGAGAGGCCATAAATCAAACGGGCTGCCACCAATCGCTCGCTGGTGTAGGGCGCCATCTCTTTTCCACTTTCTCTCTCATCCTCCAGCTTCAGCCCACCCCACAGCACCACCCTCCTCTGACCCCCACCTCCCAACCACTCCTCCTCGTGCCTTCACATCTCTGCTCTGGACACAGTTTCCCCAATGCACACTACTTCCGTGATCTTTTTTGACGCTAGAATTGGAAATCAGTCCAAGCTTGACGCCACTACATCCATTTAAAATTGACAAAGACACAATTAGATGCATTCAAACGAGTCATATGCAGAAAGACAGATTGAAAATACACTGACAATTTCACACATAAATACAGCATTCTCTAATTAGTGCAGCTTACATTTCCTCAAAATTGGCACAAAGCATACTGAAAACTAGAATTCGGCCAAATATGATTCCATGTAAAACCAATATAACTGTATCTTCAACTACAAACCAAGCACTTTAAATGTAAATCCAAGCGCATTCAGGACACATCCATGCTTACTACATCCTAAACTAGCCCTGCTTAGTGCTGCGTACATCCCCATTTTTCTCTTTGGGAAGCTTGGTACTATACTACACGCTGCAAACCTATTGACAGTGAAGGGCTGTACGTTCAAAGCCATGTTCACAAAATCAGCAGATTCTTATCTCTTTATACCCATGCTACTTGAATTTATGAGATTTTTTCAGGCAAAAAAGGAGCTACCAAAAGCAAAAGCAAACAGGACTCCAAAAAGCACCCTTTGGAACAAGCGGTCTTTTTCGATCTCCGGTGATAACCTGTGACTATTTGGCACATTTCCCGCCCATATCATCTAATGTTGGTGTTAAATGTGATCTATTATGGCTTTCAAACCCAGAATTTTAGGCAGAAGAGGATCGTTTCCAGTAGCAGTCCGGGACAGAGCCGAGAAAGCCATGCGTAAACGTGACCCAATCCAAACACGTACGCTTTCCACACAAGAGCAGCGGATACATGTGTCTCCACTCACTGAACGGCAGCCAAACAGCGTGACAGCAACGCACAAAACCAGCACAAACAAAGCAAGGGAAATAAACGAGATGTTTTTTTGTTTGTTTGTTTGTTTTTTTACCTTGAGTCGCAGCCGGATAAAGAACGTAGGACGAGAAAAAGGCGACGAGAGTAAAGCCGTGCAAAAGGCAGAGCGGAGTGCAGATGTAGCAGATGTAGCAGGTGTATACGGTCCGTTCCCCGCACAGAGGAGGAGAGAGTGTGATCCGCGGGAACCAGGGAGAGGAGACAGCAGCAGAGAGAGCGGAGCAGGAGCGAGGGATGAGCGGCAGGAGCGGACAGAAGGAGGGGGCGAGGGGAGTGAGGCACGAGTGACAGGAGAGAGTCATTCAAGGGGCTTTTCATGGAAACTAAAAGAAAATACAGCAGATAAATACATATGTGTGAAATTATGCATGGAAAATAGAGATAATGTATGGCGACTATGAAATCAACTGCATTTGACTTGATTTACAGCGTCACTTGAACTGGTTTTAGTCCTAGTTCAGTCTTGGGTCTAGTCCAAAAATCATTTAACACACTTCTGATGATTAATGACATGCTTGTTTGTAGATCTGAAGTGTTGCATGAAATGACCTCCTTTTGCACTTTAAGTTAAAGTCCCAAAGTGGGATTGGCTCCAGGGCCCCGTCTCAGGGGGACTGTGAAGGGCCACCAAGATGCACATTTTAACGGTGATATTAGAACAACCTTGCACTTCTATCATGAGACTGTTCAATAAGGAAAGTTTGAGAAGGAAACTAAAATAATGGATAAAAACTCTTCCACCTTATGATTTTCTGTAGGTATTATTGTATTAACATCATATGTGGGTTCTTTCCAGGTTCTCTGCCTTCCTCCCATCGCCCCAAAACATGCATGTGTAGGTCAATTAATCTCAAGTATACCCAGTGAATGAATGTCAAAGTGTGAAAGTTTGTCTGTCAGTGTCTGTCTGTAACAGGTGTCAGTACCAAAGCTGCTGGGATAGGCTCTAGTCACCTGTAAACCCTAATGGTAATAAACTAAAATTATCTTGAACAAATGCAAATGAATAATAACATGTAAACAAACCATTTGGTCATATGTACCTGTTTTTAATTGGAAATGAACAGATTTTAATATAATTGACCATAAGCTAAGCTGTGGTTAGTTTTAAGCTGTTTTTTTTTTTTTTTTTAAACAGGTTTATGTTCCCACTGAGAAGAAGGAATAAACAACATAGAGCAAAATCCAATTGTATGTAATAAAGGTACAAAAGACAATAAAATAGTCCAATAAAAAAAGCTATTGAAAAATGTCTTTCCCTGGATTCCTTATTCCTATTTTATGTAAGTTTGTGAGTCGAAGTCCCCTGAGGATGTTCATTAAGCAGGATTCAGTGCATTGTGTTGGAGAAATGTCGTTGAAATGTCACAACAAAAGCCTGGTGTAAATATCACTGATGTCTCCAGTGGGACCTCAGCATCTGGCCTTCACTACACTCATATTCTTACATACACACAGTTAATACTAAGGACTAAACCAGGACTAGACCAGGACTAAAACCAGGAAGAAACCATGACTAAAACTGGAACAAAACCAAGTAAAAATCAACTAAATTCATAACAGCACTAGGACTAAACTCGGTACCAAATTTAGGACTAACCAAGGACTTAAGTTAAAGGTCCCATATTATGCTAAATCGACTTTTCTGAGCTTTTAATCATGTTCTAATGTTGTTTCTACCTCAAACACATACCCAAAGTTGTGTTTTGTTTCATTCGCGCATGTTTAAGTAATTTATTTAGTTTGAGCTACAGTCCCTAAAACGAGCTGTTTCACGCAATGACGTCAATAAGTGAAATAAACCACTCCTCTCCAGGAAGTGCTCCTCCACACTCCTCCTGCCCCTCCCTCCTGCACTGTCAACAAGTGCCGTGCTCCGCAGCTCAGACACAGAGAAGCATCGCTGCTACTGTGTTAGCTTACTTACCGTCAGCAACATTCGGCTGTGGGAGTTTTACTGCGTTGTTTTCTCTCCCAAAAAAGAATTAACATGTAAGAAGTGGTTGGAGTTTATTATTCGAAACTCCCAGGGTAAAGTAGCCAAACAGGTTTTTGTCTGTAACCAACACTTCACTGAAGACTGCTTCGAAAACCTCAACATCGTCCAAACAGGACATGGCAAAAGTTAATTTTAAAAAGGGTGCTAATCCCACTATAAAAGACACTGAAGAGGAGCCCAGAGCAGTAAGTACTACTATATTGCTAATGATAATTTCGAGTAGAGTTTTGTATAGTTTCGAGTTTTGTATAGCTTATGTTTAAAGATAATATCTTTGTTTTCATTCTTTATAAAACGCAAAACTGCTGCTCATGTTGCTAAAGCACATTTTGATAATTAGCGGCTGTTACCTTTTCACGGCAAAAACAACGAGGTGTGAAAAGTGTCTGTAGGTTGTAGTCACATTGTCTAGTTGATTAGACCGTCGTCTTACTGTTGTTATGCTAACAGTGTGTGTGAATAGGGTTAGATGTGTTTGACCCTCGTTTCTTATCACGCTCTTAGGTTAGACAATGACAACTGAGTATCTGTTGTATTTTCCAGAGCACTTCTCAAGAATCATCCAGCTCCACAGAACATACATTTTACCAACCAGAAGCAGCAGTAAATGTACAGACAACCCCTGCATTGGTGCTAACTTGATCTGTGGCTACACAGTTATCTGCAAGCAGTCTGAGGTTACACCACTTCAGAAGTAAAGGTAAACAATGCAACAAAAACCCAGATCATATGAATTATACAAAAATGAACAACAACATAAGAGTACACACAAAAATGTAGGTCTTTGGTGTGTTTTTAGTCATGCATTTCATCAGGCATCCATAGAGCATTAGAGCTACAAGTACTCAATACTTTATCAGATTAGAAGTATGTTATTTTACAACAATTCAATGAAGAAAGAAATAGCACTGTCTGTTAGATCAGAACAGCTTGTACACAAGATGAATACATGTCCCCAGTACAAAGCCAGTTTCCCAGTACCTTTTTTAATTCATTTTGCATATAGTGTATGTACATTCTTTACAAATTACAACAAACATTCACTTCAGGAAATTACGGAGCCTGATATAACCTGATGTGCCTCTTCCAGACTTGGTGAAGAGCAGGAGACAGAAATGTTCAATGTTACATACTAATGTATGTTTTTCATGTTGATTTAGCTCACTTAATCATCTTTAAATGTGACACACTGCTGTTGTTCTATCACAGGTGTCCAAGCAGCTGTTGCCACTACAAATAGGAGCACACAGGAGGGAATGACCACTCTGATGCTTGCTCCGAGAAATCCCCAGCACCAGCTCACAAAACTCCTGCATGCAACAAACCTGAGTCGCCTGGAAGAAGAGACAAAGATGTTTGGCGATATGCTCCTTAGCAAAACCTAAATAATTTGTATTTATGTGGATTTTATAATAAAAAATGTATGATTGGAATTACACCAGTCTTTTAAATTAGCACTTACTCTTCTTCTGTTCTTCTTCTAACTGGTCCATAGTCTGTACGATAAATGTTATTTATATTTTGAAGAGTATATATGTTTAAGCAGTTGGCCTCCAGGCCAGGATGTGCTGTAATACACGGAGGAGGAGCAAGAAGCTGATTTATTTGCCTTAAAACCTAAAAATGAAAAATGATGATCAGTATTTACAGTAATGTAAAGCTGCATTTACATTTACAAAACTAATTACATGTAGTTCTCATTTTACTACAAGGTTGCAGGAATGCTATCATTCATAGCATTTTATTATAACATCAGCAGTCTTGTGCTGTAAGCCTGTAAGTATGGGTGTGCACCATAGTCTATTTGAAAACAACATAACGTGGTAAGACAGGCATAATAGTTGAAACTTTATTACACAAATATTACTGCATAGCTCTACATATTGCTAGGCTACTTTATTATAGTTCTTTCAATACACTGCACACCAGCTCCTTAGGAGTCTCCAGGCAGCATACATTCTCAACTTCAGTAGGCATTGTACGGTCATTTCCACATGTGCACCGATAAACAGAAGCAGTTAACACGCGCTATGCTACCGGCTACACCATAGAAACATACACAATAAATAGTTTCTCATTTACCAAGCAGAAACGTCTTGTAGAAGCCTTCGAGGTCTTTGTGTTTGCTCATGTTCTTAAACTCAGAGTCAGACTCTGGGTCGAAGATATACGGCTCAGTTACTCTCAAAGCCATTGCTGAAAAAAGTTATTACTACGATGTACCGTGTTTACTTCAGTCTGTTTCCAGCGGCAGCGCGTAGAGGTACCGTGACGTCAGACAGGAAGTGGGCGGAGCCAACACGGGAGAGCTGAGCCTTAAAGTGACAGCCCCAAATCAGACCGTTCACTTTGGACTCATGATGAGAGCTCATTCAGACCGCTTGTATAAGATCATTATTGAGTGTTTCATGTTGCAGAACGTGATATGGTAACCTAAATGCATCCAAAATACACTGTATAAAGTTCAAAATAGTATAATATGGGACCTTTAAGGAATTCTAAACTAGGACCAAACCTTGACTTGACCTCAAATAGACTAAACCTTGAATAAACCAAGTGTAAATGATGTAAAACAAAACTATAACAGAACCATTCCAAGACCAAAGCAGAACTAAATCCAGAAATAAACCACTTAGAACCAGGGCTAAACCAAGACATAAACCAGTCCCAAAACTCAACTACAACCACAACTGAAATTTAACAAGAAATCAGGCCTGAACTAGGATTGAATAAGGACTAAAAACACAGTGCAACCCTTGAACATTCGTTTATTGTGTTCCAGAGGTTTAGTCTAAGGGTGTGTTCATACTCATAGTCCGCTTCATTTAGTTCATACCAAAACAGAAATTAGACAAAAAATAAGACCTGCCTCAAGAAACACTACATGGTGCAGTCAGTGGAGGATATCAAGTCTCAACCTGATTGGATGACGTTTTTGTCTGTGTTGGAGCGCAGTAAACCTAAATGCTTGTTAGCCTAAACGCTAATAAGGCATTTTGTCTCCTCAGCTCCATGTTTGCTCTCTGCTTATTTGTTAATTTTCTGCTCTCTGGAACGCTAAAAATGACGTTTTTGTTGCCAGTTTATGAGGCTCTAGCTTTGTGGACTCGTTTAGACATCTGCGGTACACATCTAACAAAACATTACTAGACCATCTTACCTTGCGCTGCAGAGGGATTCTCTCAAATTTGTGAGAAACAAATGAAAATCAGCATCCAGGTTTGAAGATGTAGCAACCGTTTACCGTTACGAACATAAACAAGGGTTTTCTCTGATTGGATTAAACTGTGGTTAGTCACAGACGATAAATCTAATGCTCTCAGTTATTCATTTAAAGTACCTGCTCTTTCTATAGAAGCCCTCCAGATGGTTTGTGGAACAGACTTTCTGTCTTTGTCAGGTTACAAGTTGAGTAGGAGGTGGGTCTTGGAGCAGGTTTGGTGGCTCTGAGGTTCATATGGAGCATTCACACAGCACTCACACAGCAACCACCAGAGAGAGTTTTGATCAAACCAAACATGGCAACTGTTGTGTTCTAAACCCACTTTGAGGGAACTCCTTTGCTCAGACCAAGTTTGTGCCTCCCTCCGTCGCTCCAAAGTCTTATTGGCTCTGTGTTTTCTCAGTCCGATCACGTAGCAGCAGCAGCAGCTCGCCCCCGCACTGCGAACCACCGGCAGAGCCTCAGCTCAGAGACAGGAGACGGAGAACTGAGGGGGCCCGACGGACGCTGACGTCATTTACAGTCTGTATCCGATCAATCTGACTTTAAAATAATGTGTGTTTTATATGTACACAGGCTGAAGCCAATGTTTAGACAAAGTTTTTCTAGTCATAAAGTAAAACTGTTGCACTTCAAAATGTCACTTCTACATTTTTGTCCTCACCCCTTATTTTGTATTTTTTCATCAAAACAAAAAACACTTCCAGAGAGAGATGATGAGTCTGTAATATGACCCAATATGGAATCATAAAGCCTTGTTGAATGCCGTTCTGATGTCTGTAATAAAACAGTGAGGCTCGACTGAACTCGGCACAAACACCTCAAAATCAACACAGAGGCATGAAACGGTCTCATTTAGACTCACAGTTTTAATTTGAACAAAGCTATTCCATTTCCTTCCTGCTCTGATACAACTGAGAGCTTACTTTATTAAAGCAAAGCTAGCTTATATTCAAGTAATGTGGAATTATTTTCTGACAAAAAAAGTTCATTTGTTTTATATTTGTTTGAGCAGTGACCCTCCTTTAACAAACGTCCCTCCTGTGCGTTTGTCAAAGGAGGAGCAGTTCTGCAGTTTGTGACTGTGGCTGATAAATGGCTCCAAAACAGAGTCTGGTCCTGTTTATAAACCAACTAAGACTCAGTGAGGTCAGAACTCACCTCTTCTCACATTCTTTATTTTCATAGGAGATGGCAGGGAAATAAATGTGTATTTATGTATGTATGTGCCCAAGCCTTGGCCAATCCTCTCTGTCTTTAGTCTGTCTTTAGTCCTAATTTCTCAGGTTCTCTGTTAGTTGTGTGTTGCAGCATAAAAAGATAAAGGATAGAATAAAATAGATGAAACAGCCATGTAACAAATACATGCATAGGCTCCACATATTAGTCTATATTGTGTTCCTGCTGGCTCTGAAGGAGCTACATCTGGCTGTGGCCCGGGGCCTGTCATCATAAAAGCCCACTCCTCCACTCAGACCCACTCCCTCTATCTCACCACTCGGTTACACCACTGATTTACTCATTCTCTTCTTTTATACATAGTTTACTTTAATAAATCTCTTGTTTTAACCTGAAGTCTCCCTCCTTGTCCAAACGTTGAGCTAGTTTTTGACACATGATTGATAAAAAAAACAAAAAAAAAAAACAGGTTTGGCTGGGCTGTCTCTGCTGAAGAGGCTTACTGTCAGCCAAAATGTTTCAGAAAGGGTTGGCAGGGTTGTCCAAAAATCCTGCTACTTGTCCATTATCCTTCTTTTTTCTGTCTAACTGTAGACCGTACACTTCCGATCTTTATATTTTTAATAAACTCTCTAAAGCCTCAGTGATTTCAACAGTGCATGCATCATAAAAACATTTTATCATAAAAGATCTGCAGCTTTTTCTGCTCACAGCAGAGCCATTAGCTGTTCGATGGTGCTTGCCGAGTCCTTGTAGTCCTCGCAGAAGTTTTTCTACAGCTCTGACATTTTTATTTTTTTCTGAAACTTGGCTGTCAAACAAAATTAATGACACTGATGTAGATCTTGAGATTAAGAGTGTTTTGTTGTGACAGAGATAAAAAGGGTGGTGGCATTGCTATCTTGGTAAAAAAAAAAAAAGTAGCAGTGTCCATTTCCAGGCCTTATTGTTTCGAATTTCAGGCTTTAACCATTAACATAGGACGTTCTGATGTTCAGCACCTGTTTGTTCACTTGACGCAGGTTTCAATTTGCACTCTACCTTAAATGATGTTGAATTTGTCATTATGGGTGACATGAACATAAATAGAGCAGCTGCCTTAAATCTCACTTAACTCATATCCTCTAACTTGACCACACCTCAAACATTTACATAAGGGTAGACTTATGGGTATTATTTTAACAAATAAACCTCGTCACATAAGTTTAGTGTCTTTCCCCTGGACGTTAGTGATCACTGTCCAGATGTGTCCATAATACAAAATGAAGCAAATCAATTAAAAAACTTTCAATCACATTGCAGATAATCATGCACCCAAAAAGAAAATAGGCTGAAAAAACATAATAAACCCTGGTTCAATTCCAACATTGCAAGCTCATTGCGTGTCAGGGATTATGCTAGGTATAAAGCTCAAACAACTAAATTGCATGCAGAATGGATTTGTTTTAGACAAAAACACAATATTTATCTTTCAACAATTGGAAAGGCAAAGTCACCTTCTTATTTATCTGTCCTAGCGTCAAGTCGAGGAAATCCTGCCAAGTGTTGGAACATTATCTCAGCGTACTGCTCCATCCCCACCAAATTAAATTCTATTGCCAATGTAAAACAAGAAATATGTGATGCATTTAATGAACACTTTATATCCTCAGGTAATACCTTTGATAATGCTGCATCTACATCAGTGTCTTTCTGTTCAAACTGAGCATGATTGGCCAGTTATCTTTTTAAATATTGTCAGCTACACGCAGGTTTTTATTGCTCTATCTTCTATAGATCTCAAAAAGTCTGCTGGAACAGATCACTCAATCTCTTATTATTAGCTGCAATATTTTTAATAAAATGTTTAACCCACCTTTTTAATTTAACTATTGATTTAGAAACAATCCCTGATTTTTTGAAAACAGCACACTTCTTGGCCTTACATATATGTGTAAACAAATGCACTAAAAAACTACCATACTATATCCAAATTGCCTTGTAAATAAGTAAGAGCCTTTTTAATCAAAATACTCCATACTAAAAAATAATATCAGTCTGGTTTTAGACCTGGTCAAAGCACTGGAACTGCAGCATCCAAGCTTTTAAATGTTGAATTCATAATGTGAATTATGAATTACTTTTGGAACACCGAAAAAGCCCTGGATTTGACAGTAAGACATGTATAATTTTTATCTCTACAATAAAACCCATGATGTGGTTGTAGATGGTTTTAATTCAATTTTTTTAAAACATTAGTACAGGAGTTCCACAAGGCTCCATTTAGGTCCCTTTTATTTACTGCTTTTATTAATAACTTTGGTCTTAATATTCAAAATAGTTTTATCCACTTGCAGATGATGCTATTTTCTACTCAAATGCACCTTCTGCTGCCTGAAATGAATTTAAACCTAACAAAAGCAAAGGAAGAGCTCAAAACTTAACACTTCTTTTTCTCTTATTTTCCCATGCCTTACAGAAAACAGATAATTCAAGCAGCTTTTTTGTCAGTTCTGGATCATGGTGATATCATTCATATGCATAAACCTCTGGACACAGTTTATCACTTAGCTCTTCGCTTCATAACTGGAGATAAATACAGAACTCCTCATTATGAGCTTTATGACAAACAGCTAGAAGAGAACAACACTGCATTATTTTCATTTACAAAAGACATCTTGGCAAACATCCTCATCCCACATTTTTTTCTAAAAAGCTCATATTCGACAAGTTCACATGACTACTTACCTGGACATGTAAATACCACAATCCTCCCTGTATAAAAAAAGAAAGAAAGAAAGAAAGAAAGAAAGAAAGAAGACTAATGAAGACTGTTTTTAAAATTCATCTTCTCAAACAACTGGTGGTGGTCCAAAGTACATGCCCCTCTTTGCTTTGGAGGAGACCAGCAGTCGTTAATCAGAGCACAGTTATGTGGTCTGGATGGAATAGATCTGCTGGACATATTTCCCAGGACTTCTGCAGGAGGCAAAGTTTTTGATGCACTAAACTTATTTTGCTGTTCTATGCCACTGCACCAACACTTGAGCTGTCCTGGATGAACCTAAAACATCAGACAGGTTCATCAGAATTCTCTTGCAGCATTTAACCAGTAGGGGGCAGTGTCTAAAATGGCGGACAGCATAGATGGTTTGGTTGAATTTAACAAGGCACTAGTAAACATTCTTGATCATATGTCAGGGACACAACAGATACACACTGCAATAAGGAAAATACAAAAGTTATACCCAATATGGAATAAAACCAGCAGAGATAGTTCAGGACCAAATTAGGAATAGACAAACTGGATGTTGATAGAAGGTGTGTTTTCTGTTGTGGAACACGCTCAATCAAAGCTCCAATCACGAAATCCCCACTTTACCTTATGCAGAGTATCCTCAGACTGTCACATGCCAAAAGTTGCACTGGCAGGATTTATTTTATTTGAGGACTTACAACCCACTTTTATTTCCTCCAGCTGCTTTTTGTAATATCCTCTACAGGCATTGTCTTCTTCTGTCCAGGTGAGCTACACAGGAGCACCTTGTTTTTACTGATTTTAAATACGGTGCGTTTTGCCTGATTATTATGTATTATGTTCATGTACGGCTTAATGAATTCATTTTTTTAATAGTAATGCACGTGTGATGTGAGCCTAAAATAAGACTGTAGGTATTGCACACAATGACTTTTTGTGAAATGGATACAGACCTTCGTTTCAGGTGATTAATATTGTCAATGCTATTTTTTCATTGTGCATCTGACAACTAAGCTAGGTGCAAACGCTTTTTTCCGGCCTAAATATTTGGTACTATTGGCTATTGCTTTTTTGAGTTGGAAAATAAGGCTGCACACCTCATTAAAATACACCTTGTAAAGGGAACTTCCACAAATACATCAGAAATAAGGCCATACGCAAAAACTATCCACACCTTTGCTGCACAAATATGAAAGGCATTCTCATTCAAATCCATACAAAGTATTTCCATGGGCCAGTGAAAGTAGTAGAACACATTATGAAACTTTGTGTTTTTCATTTCAGCCTCACTTAGCGTAATGTGTCCTCCAAAACAAAGAGCTGTGCCGAAAGATAATTAGAGACTGACAAATGGAGGAAATAAATCAGACACAAGGCTTAGTGTTTGGTTTCATGTCTCACCTGATGTTTGTTTTTAATGGACTCAGAGCTCCACAACAACATCCATGGGCTGTTATTCTTTTAACTTTTAATCTAGTTTTTGTCTCATGAATTGAAAAAGACAATGAGACATGAAATAATTTACCACAGAGACTGATCTCATTATGTGGCTCTCTGCTGTGAAATTGGAACCAAGACTTTTTGCCAGAAGATGTTTTGGAAAAAGAGCAGTTTGAGGAGTTTCACAGTTCTTCTGTTTGATAAACTGTGTTTCCAATATGAATGGATGGCGGAATCAAATAAAACACACAATATTATACTGCGCAAAATTAGGTAAACTCTGCTATGATATCCTAGAGCTCCAGTTTAAAGCTACATATCTCTACATTTATCGGGAGTAATAAACAAAATGTACAAAAGCATTGAGCCCATTTTTGTGATAATTCCAGCAAATTTGTGTAACATGTCCCATTGTGTCCCGTTTGAACTGAAGAAAATACAGAAGAAAAAGACAATCAATGTGAGCTTTTGTTTAGTGTCTGTCAAAAGAGGCAGTTGGTGAGTAGAGATGTATTATATGATTATTAACCTCCTTAGATTCATTTCAACGGTAATAATCTATATGTAATAC
>JAWCTZ010001031.1:0-25805 GCA_036850595.1 Rhyacichthys aspro | reverse complement strand
ACAAAGTTGTTGCATCTTGAATAAGAAGATGTAATATGAAGACGCCCTTGTCTGTTTTTGTGTTCCTCCTCTGATAAATAGAACAAGACTCCCTCTGCTATATTCTTTATGGGAAACATCACAATAGAGCGGGATGTTGCCTCAGACAAAACACAATTAGCCGAGTGCCTGCAGACAGCCATTTGTGCAAAGGCCCCAGCTTCATTTAAAGATCCATACCAGCCACCTATTTACTTACCGGCGCTGCTCGGCTCATTTCTAGACCGCTATGCTCCGTCTGAATGGTAAACACACACTCACTTTCAGGCTGGTGCAGACTGAACAAAGCTTTGAGCGAAGCTTTTTCAGCCAAACTATTCGAGCTGAACATTTTGGAGTTATAATTCACACAGCGGTTATTCCGTCAAACAAAGGCAATGCACGGCTAAGAGCTATGACTTAAAAGTATATGTAATTTAATCAAAGGACTTTTAAAATGGGAGCAAATTACTAGGCATTATTCTCTGCTATTCTCTGAAATCGATTTGATTAGGAAAACCTCTTTCACTTTAGAAAATAGGGGGTTTGCGCACATGGCTGAAAAATATAGGCAATTCCAATTAACAGCATCATTTAATAATATAAGCTAAGGCTGCTAATTTTAGGGCTAAGAGGACACTTTTTGCATTCTTGTATATTAACAGAGCAATAAAAACCGACAACTAAGTGTAGGAGAATTGGGTTACTGCCTTACAGCTTCGAAGTATTGGACCACATACAAGGACTGAAGAGAGTCTGGATGTCTTAAACAGGAGAAGTTTATTACCATCACATACAGGCCCGGAGACAGTTGAACAGTCAACACATAGTAGTATTGAACATTCAAGTCTGGCTATGCTTTCATTGGTCAGAGTTTATAATACCTCATAGAAGGTCAATATGCAAACAATACAATAACAAGAGTTGGTATTCAGTTGTTATTCAGCTGATGAGGCTCGAGGTTGGAGACATGTTGTCTGCAGGTGTCTGAGTCTATCTGTTGACAGAGCCCAAGGCTCAGGGCATCACAACTTTACAATAGATCCAAAATAATCTAACAGTTCCTTCCTCTTTAAACCCTTTACAAGTGGTTTTAACCTTACATAAACGCCTAAAGAGAATTTTACCATGAAAGCACACTCAGACTATAAATGCAATAAATCAAAGTTCAATCCATGGCATTATAGCACTTAGCAATTACCAGTAAACAGTATTGCAGTAATATGGGCTGTATTAATGGATTTAAATGACCCCAACCCCAGGGACCCCTAAAGTGCTGAGACATGCGTCTCATTAGTCACCAATCAAAAGAAATTTTGTTTCTAGCAAAACACATGCCTCACACTTCAGAAGTATGGTGCGATGGGCACTGATCACCAAACATCTACCCCCGTAATTGGCGCAGGGGATAGTAAAAGATGACCAGCAGCCAATTAGGTCTCCTGCAATAATAAAATTATTTTCACAATCATTCCAATACAGATGGTATACATTGGAAGGCTCACAACATCTTCAGAAACAATGACCTTAAACTGATCACAAAATCTTGATGCAATCGAATTATTAATTAAAGAACAGTCCATTTCTTCACACTGAGCAGTTCGACTGCCTCAGTGCAATGGGACAAGGATCCAGGGCAATGTGGGGCAAAGAGTCCATGTGGCAAAACGTTTCCAGTGTAGAAGTATTCCATGGCTCTAAAGGCCATGGGTACACACCCATGCCTTAACCTCGTCGTAACATAGGATTATTATGCCCGATACGACGAGGTCCCTAACTCATCTCCAAGTGATTCCATTTTGTTCAGGCTCCTCAGTTGAAACATTCTTCTTCAAGCTCAATATGAATAAGTTGAAATTGATTTTTAAACACTTTTTTAAATACTCCTTTTAAACCCATAATTCCACAATCACAAATCATCAGTGTTACATGAATTACAGAGAGGACTAATGCATACATAAGCTTCACAAAGTAATCACAATGCATTCACTTTTCTCCTTTTATCTGAAATAATAGCATTTTATGTGTATTCATCTCTACATAAAACAATATAAGAGAAATTATTAAATTAAATTTCTTTGATATTAAGAAACATAATTGTCAGAACTTAGATGTTGCTTTACTCTGTTGTTTTCTCCTTTGTGTTATTTCATAGGCAACTTTTATTATTTGCATTATTTTAGACCCGAAAGTTTTGCTTATTGTCTATTCCTTATTGTTAATTTATTTTATTTTATTTTAAAGGAACACTATTGCAATTTCCCTAGATTTTAAGACACATGTTATACCGGTAAAATACATAACACTTACTCCACACATCTAATGCAGTTTCCACAGAAACCTAAGAGCATTAGTTCAAATTACTCTACATGTTCTTCCTTGAGTAGTAAGTGGAAGGTCTAGTATTTTACTTGTAATTCTGTATCATAGGTTACTTTATCTCTGCAGCAGTAAGTTTACACATTAATGGGGTGTGTGAGGCTGCTATCTTTAAATCCTTTATCTTAGAATAAAATAATCTAAAAGGCATGTACCATAAGGCTGGTCGTATGGGACTCAGCTGTAAGCCTCCACACCCCTGCAGACTGTCAGGGAGCAGAACCCGCACCCTTCCAAGTTCTATGGCTCCTGCCCCTGGAAACAGAGATACATTCAGCTTAATATTGTTGAAGTAACCAGGAAGCTTTTATTTTTTACATGTGTAGGATTGTTTGACAATAGTTGATTTACTTTACTTTTCCTTAATAGTTCCTTAGATTTATTTCTAACCACTTCTGAACCATTGACACTTCCCCAAGTGAAGTCATTGAAACTGTGTGCACATATTGATAATAGCTGCCAAACACCAAAACCAGTCAAGATGTTTCGAAACAACAAATGATGTTGTGTACATGATGTGAATGTGTAGGCATGTGGAAATATATAAGACCCAAAAAAACATCCTTGTGCCATTGGGCTTCAACTCAAAACATCATTAGCTAACTCTGGTCTTTCTGTGAGAGTCTGTAATGTCCTCCCCTGTGCCGTAGGTTCTCTCCGGATCTCCGGCTTCTCCACCGTCCAAAGACATGCATGTATAGGTGAATTGTTGACTCCTAAAGTGCCCTAGTGGATGAATGTGAGAGTGAATGGTTGTCTGTCAATGTACGTCTAAGTGTCAGCCTGCGACGAACTGGCCACTGTCCAGGGTGTGCCCCGCCTAAGGCCCAAAAGGAAGCTGGGATAGGCTCCAGCCACCCGACCCCACGATGTGATAGCAGTAGAAGATGAAATGAAATGAAAACACCACACTTACTCTAGGTTACAATTAATGTCCAGGTGCACATTTCTATGCCCTTCTAGATTAAATATGAGTCTTTATTAGCCACTAAATACTGAACCTCTTAATTATCTCCCACTCTTTATCCACTCACCATCAGCACGCAGATCTGATTCCCATGAGCCGAAGTTAACCTGAAAAAGTTATTCCTCATGTTTGTTGGACAAGCCAGCGGGTACATTACCAAACTATTGCAGTACACCTTTCTCTGTTAGTACAGCAATAATATAATGATTCAGTGATGTTTACCATGTAGCCTTTAAATAACTGCTAAATATTTAACCAGTCACTAGCATCGACATTAGACACATGAAGTTGGTTGTATGTTATTCACCAACAGCATCTTGTTCAGGCACCATTCCACATTATTCATATTCAGCTCTAAAAGGTTCTATAGAATGACAACAGTACCTTTTGTGTGTGTTGTTCTTGGACCTGTGGATAGAAAATGATTACCATGCCAAACATTTATCAACATTACTACCTATTTCTTCTTGAAGATGGATAAGATTTATTTACCAAGCACAGTGAAATGCTTGCTTGTTTTTATTTACCTGCAACCAATAGCAAAATAGATATTGCACAGCACACTAGAAAATGTAACACAGAAATAAAGAAATATAAAAAGAAATCTACAAAATATAAAATGAATATAGACATTGAAAGTCTTAAATCTTGCATTTAAGACTTTAATGCAATATTCATTTCAACTTAACAATTCAGATATTAAGCACTTTCCAAAAGGATACTGGTGTTCATCCCAGGTGACTCTGGACTCTGGATTGGACTGACCTTAACAGGAACCTTATCTTTTTGGTGTTTCCCTGTAAACATCAACACTCTCTGGCCGGTAGAGGGCCTTCATTAGATCTTAGGTTTCAATTCAAGCCTGTGTAAGTGGCTGCTGGTATTGATCTCCAATGCACAATGTTCCAGAGTGGGACCCTGTTGGTAAAATGTCTGTTAAAACAATTGTCCACCAGCCTAGAAAATAATTAGGTTAGAACAGCTCATGTATTACAACCCATAGGTGTTAGTTGTTGAAGTTTCCCTTTTTCAAGTTTCCATGTTGCTCTTTGAATCTGAGGTCTCAGAGAGTCATTGTTAAGAGTTAGGTGTTAGTATTGATTAGTGAAAAGTTTTCCAGTCAGTCCTTTTCACTTCTTAACCGTCCTCAGGAACAACTGGGTTTTGTTCTTCTCTTCTCCCTAGCACTTTCCTTATCTTTTGGTTTCAGAAACATTTAGTAATATTTAGTTTAAACTAAATCTGTTGTTTACTCTGAATTTCTTCATTCTTTGTGTTTAGTTTAACATTCGAATACTGCAAATATATTTTTATTAGAAAGAGTCATAATAATCATTGTCTCGACTAAGAACCTCCCAGGATTCTCTTCTCTTGCTCCCACCTCTTTTTATTCATGTGAGGATCATGTGCACCTGAGCCACACAGGAAGAAAAAATATGGGGCTTCTCTTTATTTTTTGAGTCACAATAGTGACTTTTTGTCTTTGACTCTCGTGATTCCTTCCTCTGCATTTATTTGTATTGTATACATGTTGGATGATTATTACCAGTAAATTAACATGTGAATGATTTAAGAGCCCTACTCTCAACATCAGACACACCTCCTCAGGTGATACAACCACAGTGAAGTACTTTAGCTCCAGACTTCACTACAGACACCACACCTGACATTACTGGACAGTCTCCTGTCAGACCTGAAACACACCAACTACAACACAGCATTAACACAAAGGACACACACAGAGCTCAACTGGAGCAGCACAGTCACTGGAACAAACTTCCCTTCGTTCTTTAGACTTGGATCAACAAGCTCCATAGGTTCAAACAAACACAAAACAGGAAACACACACCAGTCAAACAGCGCAGGTGACTTTAAAATGATTTTCTCTGCATTCCTTTAACCTTCCTCTTTTTTTAATTGGTGACTGATAGCCTTTTCTTTAAGAACATAGTTTACGATCCTTTTGGCTATTTTTAAGAGACACACTCATTAAGTTTACTGTTTATGTATTGTAGCAGAAGCTTGTAAATTTATTGTTGATAGGCAATTGTTTAATCACCCACGAGCTGAATGGAATTAAAGCAAATGATGGACTGACGAGACTCTGGGTCAACAAGGCCTACTTTTTTTTTTTTTTTTAGAAGGAAGTGCAGTTCCTCATACCGAAAGGCTCTGTTTTGAGTATCTATCCATCCGCTAGAGCAGCTAAAGGAGGAGTCAGACTCTCAACGGCCCCCACACCATTAAGTCAAGCTTCAGTTCCTGTGTTAGTGGCTAAATGAGCAGTTTCGTCATCTTCAATGCATTTTTTTTTTCTCATCTAACTGCATTGCTAGGACAGATATATCTGTGCATGGGTTTTCGCTCCATATGTCAAAACATTTTGTGACATATAGCCTGTCGGGAACTAACTTATTCTGTGTGAATTCAGTTAGGCTGGCATTGAATATAATATTTATCAACAATTGTAGCATCTACTTTTAAGCTTCTTCAAAGCTGTTTGGGAAGAACTCCATCTGAGACCTGGCCCCACATTCAATATGTTATGTTCATCTGTTTCGACTCATGTAAGACAAGTTTTTTTTGTTGTTTTGTTTTGTCTGGAATATTATTGCAAGTTGCACATGTGTATTAACTTTAATTTTTTCCATCAGTCAAAGCGGCAGCTGGGACGTAAATCATATGAGAAGGTGGCAGCATTTATGGACCATGATCCCATCACAGCCAAGAGATTTTACCAAGGTTATTAATACATGCCAAGTTAATCACAACCCTGTTTGGTTGAGCATTATCTATCACCTGTCTTTGCTCAGAGGATGAACCTGACTCAGCAGAGCATTGACAATCATTGGCAGTGAACAGCTATGCAGCCAAGAAAAGGAAGAAAATGATGGCACGTAGAGACAGAGATATGGTGGACTCATCAAGACCCGAGCACCAGGTGAAGAGATGGGTTCACATCTGTGTGAGAGAAAGTCTGTGCCCTCAAGCAACCAAAGACTGGTGAGATATGCCCTCAGCATATGCCCAAAGCCTGGCAAAAAACACACACCTTCACCCTCGCAGGAAAAAGACTGGTGCAGTTTATCTACATGACTTTAATTCTGCATAATAATAGGTTGAAAATGTTATTAAAATTTCAATAAATAGCAGGTTTGTATATAATTTTGTGGGTTTTCTTGAATTTACAGATGACAGCCTCTGTCTTATTGAATTATCCCACTTTGGAGCCATCAGCTGTAAGTAACTTACAACACAAGATGCTTAGTAGAGGAAGCACAGCCAAACCTATATTTCAGTAGATTTCCACAGTGAAGTGACTTCTATCTAGAAACTGGGTGTTTACGATTGTTTGTTTCTGAAAACATGGGTTAGGGTTGGTCTTATAATTCTCTAACAAGGAACACACCACAACAGAGTAGGTTACAAATATTTATTAACAATGATGAAGGAATGAAGGCTGATAGATGAATGAAGGCTCCATCTCTGTAGTTCACCCAGCAGACTCAGGACTCCCCTGTCCTCCAGTATAATAGAGGTAGCCCTGATAGAGGGAGAGAGGGGTGGGTCGAGAGAATATAACCAGCAGAGATGAATGAACTTCCTGGTTAAATAGGCTGCTGGGAAAAGGGGAGGAGCTGCTGGAGATGTGGTTGAGGTGTGGCCCTGATCCTTAACCTCTGTTAACTTCCTTATCTCTATTTAAATGTTATTAAATTAAAGACTTTTATGCTTTATTTTTTAGGGAAAGAAGCTTGAAGAAACCCACCAAAACCTGGTGAAGAGCAAAAAGGTGCCTGTACTAGTTCCTCCTGGGGTAAGTGCACTTCCTTTAAACCTTTCTGAAGATAAGGACTTACATTTTATCCTGAAGTTCCTAAACACATTTTCACCTTCCATGCTTTTCACAAATTAGTAAACACAAAACTCAGTTGTTCGACCTTCATGAACCTAAACCCTTGCTTTCTTGTTTCAGCAGTTTTAGACAAACTGTAATATCTTTTCTTTGACCACTTACTCATGATGTTTTACCTTCAGCTTTCGTAAGCCCAAACACTGCTAAAGTGTTGGCAACCTGTCCACAAGAAGTTTATGGAAAGAAGACATGCGTCAAACATTTGATTTCTCATAAAACAATCGTGTTTGAAGAAAAACTGGTGGTGCAGAAGAAGTCAGAGGAGGAGGACAGAAACAGCAGAAGGAGACGCCTGAGGAGGAAGAGAAGGAGGGAATGAACTGGAAGGAGGAAAAAGAGAAACATAAGGAGGAACATAAGTCAAAAAGAAAAAAAAAAGGGAACTTTGTCTGAAGTTAAGTTTTTTGTGTTCAATCTAAAAAAAAGTTGTATATTAAAGACACATTACAGTCATTTTGTTGTTTCTCACATTTGATGAACACTTGCTGAAAAATGTGCGTGAATGGGCCATACCGCCTTCTGGATGCTGATCCATCAGATCTCAGAAGATAAGCAGGGAAGGGCCTAGTCAGGACCTGGATCAGGACCGTGACAATTGTTTTATGATCGCTCATTCTTGGAGAGGAAGATGCAACATGTAGATCCTACAAAAGATGAGTTATAAAGGAACAAAAGAATTCTAAATTCTCATCTATGGTGTGTGTTCATAGATGAGAATTTAGAAGTAGTTCAAGAGCTCATACTTCAACAAGCGTAGAAGGGAGGAGGTTGAAGGGTCACGGAGTAAAAAGCACAGTAATAACTATTATACAAAAATGAATACATATAAATTAGATGTATTTGATCTTTGATCTGTTTTGCTGATGGGAGAAGCCAGTATGGTCGGTTATTTCTCTGTTGGCAGAGAGTCTCTTACCCTCTTTGGTTTCCTGCGACTGTTTGAGTTGATGGCTGGGTGTCTCCAAAAAAACGTTGGTGGGAGAAGCCCGTATGGTCGGTGATCTCACGATTTACAACGTGAGTGGAAATCCACATCGTGCTTCTCAAAACACTCAAAGCAGCTTCTGAGAAACTCTTCACCCTTCACAGGAACAATGTTGACATGTGGCTCTTAATATATTTCTTTACACAAGTTTAGGTTACATTGGAGCATTTTTGCCTTTCCTGCAAGACACACATTTTAAAAACTAAACAAATGAACTATGTACATAATTATTCATAATATATAAATAAATGGGAAGGGTCACGGGAGTAAAAAGCACACTAATAACTATTATACAAAAATTAATACATCTAAATTAAAATATAAAGGAAACATACAACATAAAGAGAGGGAAGGTGAGAGTTATATTTCGTATTTTCCGGAGTATAAGTCGCATTTTTGGGGAAATTTATTTCACAAAAGAACAGGCATTTCATCTTGAAAGGCAATTTATAATAATAATAGAATAGAAAACAACAGGCTGAATACGTGAACGGTATGCTAATGTAACACATTGATGGTTATTCAGCTACATGAAGCATAGACAACGAACTGAATACGTGGCGTAACGTAACATATTAACAGTTATTCAGACTTTAACTAAAACATAAAGACTCACTCCGGAGGTAGACGAAGCGGCGCTTCTTCCTCTTTACATTTTCAGCGGTACAGGAGTAGCAGATACACAAGCCTACACTGCCCTCTAGTGGTTGTCAGTGTGAAAATAACGAACATGAGATTATATATTTTTTAAAAATTCACACATAAGTCGCACCCGAGACTAAAGTCACATCCCCGGCCAAACTACGTAAAAAACAGCGACTTATACTCCGGAAAATACGGTAATTACTTTTAGGAGAGTGTTAAAAAAACCCTGATGGACTGGGAGCTACAAGCAGCTTCCAGTCCATCACCTGGACTGGAGCTTTCAAGCAGCTCAAGGCCATCATTGATTTTTCTTCAACATTTCGTAGCGTTCACTGCCACGAACATGTAAGACAAACACCTCCTTGTCCTCTTCTTCTCCACCAGAGGTTGATTCAGATTTTTTAAGCATCATGCTTGATCTTTTTTGCTGATGGGAGAAGCCCGTATGGTCGGTTATTTCTCTGTTGGCATAGAGACTCTTACCCTCTTTCAGAAAATGTAACTTTCAAAGCTCTGTGATTTACTACATTTGAATCAGAGCTTCAACAATGGAGCAAAGTCACCTTTCTTCTCCATTGACTCCCATTCTAATTCTGATCCAACTTTTCTCCTCAGACTCAGAGCACTTACACATGTTTAACTTGTCACTGCTCATTCATTTTTCATCCAATTAACCCTTTAGGCGCCGAGGTTTATTGCTGGTCGCTGGCTCCCCCGTGTGACTGCCCCCCTCAAAAAATAATAAAGTTCAAGCCAGGACCAAGCTCCATGAGCCTGGCATAGTACCACGGCCTCACAAGGGGTCTGGATCGCAGTAAACGTGGGGGGAGCTGGCCAGAACGCGGCTGCATGCGCCCGGGACGCAGCCACAGCCTCTCACGGGGGTCTGGGCCCGGTCAAACCAGGCTGAAAAGACCGGGGAAAGAGGCCCCCTGGGCCGGCAGTAAAGAGGAGGGGAGCTGGCCAGAACGCGGCTGCATCCGCCCGGGAGGCAGCCACAGCCTCACACGGGGGTCTGGGACCGGTCAAATCAGGCTGAAAGGACCGGGGAAAGAGGCCCCCTGGGCCGGCAGTAGAGAGAGAGGGATGCCCGGGACACGGCTGCATCAGCCTGGGAGGCAGCCACAGCCTCACACGGGGGTCTGGGCCCGGTCAAATCAGGCTGAAAGGACCGGGGAAAGAGGCCCCCTGGGCCGGCAGTAGAGAGAGAGGGATGCCCGGGACACGGCTGCATCAGCCCGGGAGGCAGCCACAGCCTCACACGGGGTATTCATCCTGGCAAAACAGGCCAAAAAGACCGAAGCTAGAAGCCCCTGGGACTGCGGTGAAGAGGAGGGGAGATGCCCGGGACACGGCTGCGTGAGCAGGGGCTACAGCCACAGCCTCACACGGGGTATTCATCCGGGCTAAACAGGCCAAAAAGACCGAAGCTAGAAGCCCCTGGGACTGCGGTGAAGAGGAGGGGAGATGCCCGGGACACGGCTGCGTGAGCAGGGGCTACAGCCACAGCCTCACACGGGGTATTCATCCGGGCAAAACAGGCTAAAAAGACCGAAGCTAGAAGCCCCTGGGACTGCGGTGAAGAGGAGGGGAGATGCCCGGGACACGGCTGCGTGAGCAGGGGCTACAGCCACAGCCTCACACGGGGTATTCATCCGGGCAAAACAGGCTAAAAAGACCGAAGCTAGAAGCCCCTGGGACTGCGGTGAAGAGGAGGGGAGATGCCCGGGACACGGCTGCGTGAGCAGGGGCTACAGCCACAGCCTCACACGGGGTATTCATCCGGGCTAAACAGGCTAAAAGCATAGAGGCCAGACTCCCTGGGCCCCACGGTTGTACCCCGCTCACCTCTCGTGCACGTTCCCCCACCATTAAGCCCCCTCCCGGGCTATTCACCAATCCGCGAGCCCGCTGGAGGTTCGTGCCCCTGGTACTCCATACACAAAGCCCCTGGTACTCCGTACACAAAGCCCCTGGTACGCCGTACGCAAAGCCCCTGGTACTCCGTACACAAAGCCCCTGGTACGCCGTACACATATCAGTCCACAAAGCCCCTGGTACTCCGTACGCAAAGCCCCTGGTACTCCGTACACAAAGCCCCTGGTACGCCGTACACATATCAGTCCACAAAGCCCCTGGTACTCCGTACGCAAAGCCCCTGGTACTCCGTACACAAAGCCCCTGGTACGCCGCACACATATCAGTCCACAAAGCCCCTGGTACTCCGTACGCAAAGCCCCTGGTACTCCGTACATAATGCCCCTGGTACTCCAGAGACATCAGTTATTACTGATGTGTACGGGGTACCAGGGGCACGAACCCACAGCGGGCTCGTGGATTGGTGAATAGCCCAGGAGGGGGGCTTAACGGTGGGCGAACGTGCACGGGAGGTGAGCGGGGAGCAACCGTGGTGCTCAGGGCGTCTGGTTTCGCTCTTTCCCAGCCCCTGGTACCCCCGTACACAATGCCCCTGGTTTATAACTGATGTCTTTAGAGTACCAGGGGGTCTTTCGCTCCTATAAACCAGGTCAGGGAAAACTGCAGGCCTCCACCTCAGTTTCCCCTCCGGCTAAGAGGCAGGTCCGTGTTTTCAGTATGATAAAAACCCTCAGAGGCGCTCCATCCTGCTAAGCCCGGCAGGCTCACCGGCCGGGACAGAACTGGGTAGGAGCTCAGAGACAGGTCCGTGTTTTCAGTATGATAAAAGACCGGTGGGCCGCCCACACCGTGCTGCGTAAAAGCTGACAAGCAGCCGGGAGGAACGGGCCTCCCCCACCAGACTGGCGCGCGCGCCGCCCCGTGCATACACACGGAGCTAAGCGCGCGGGCCCGCCCAGTGGCAGAGGGCTCTCCCCGGAGCTCAGAGACAGGTCCGTGTTTTCATTATGATAAAAGACCTCACAGGCGCTCCATCCTGCTAAGCCCGGCAGGCTCACCGGCCGGGGCAGAACAGGGTAGGAGACATTGAACCCCCCTGCCTCTCCCCGGCGGGGAGAGGAGAGTTGGGTACCCAGAGGCGCGCGGTGGGCCGCCCACACCGTGCTGCGTAAAAGCTGACAAGCAGCCGGGAGGAACGGGCCTCCCCCACCAGACTGGCGCGCGCGCCGCCCCGTGCATACACACGGAGCTAAGCGCGCGGGCCCGCCCAGTGGCAGAGAGCTCTCCCCGGCGTTCAGCTTCCCGGCCCAGGCTAAGTTCATCAGTCATCATGCCGTAACCTTTGAGACAAGCATATTACACAGTACTATGACAGGATCAACCAGGAAGCCCGTGTGGCTGAGCGCTCAGCCGCTTTCACCATACTGCCCCGGGCCCAGGGCAGCAGGCTTGAGTCGAGTCCCCCCGGGCAGGGCGTCTGGGTCTCGCTTCCCGGGGAGAGGCCGCCCTCCCCCGCACCGCAGAGGCGAACTCGCAATGCGCAGGAACCAGATAGAACCAGGCAGAGGCCCTGCAAAGGCGAGTCATGTAAGCCCATCGGCCAGCACTCGAGACCGGATACAGAGGAACCGCGATTTGGACCTATCTCTGTTTCTGAAAACCAGGTTTCTGAAATCCTGCCCACAGGTCGAGCGCTGTGTCGGGGAAAGTGCAACTGGCCGCGCAGCGTGGCCAAAACGCTTCAGCCCGGGACTCCCGGGCTGAAGCCCTTCCAGCTGCGCGGCGAAACTGATTTTTTTTTTTTTTCTTTTCTACGCTTTTTTTTTTACGGAGTACCAGGGGCATTATGTTTGCCCCTGGGCCCTCCAGCAGGAGTGAAGAAGAGGTCCAAATCACGTTGTTTTGGGGGTTTTTTGGGGTTTTTTTTTGGTTTTGGTTTTTTTGTGTCCTATCATGGTTGCTGGTTTATGGGCTTAGGTGACTCACTTTTATCAGATAAAAGGGCTATGTTTTACCTGGGACAGGCTTCCCAGAGCTGGAGCAATAAATATGATTTTCAGCCATGGTGAGTGTGAGATACTAAGAGGAGCAGTGTGGATGACAAAGTAAAGAAATAAGTAAGAAAATGACTGACTGACTGACTGACTGAATAAATGAATGAATAAATAAATAAATAAATAAATAAATAAATAAATGAATAAATGTACAAATGCTTATGAAAATTTATTTTATTCTTCATCCATTCAAATGACATTTGTAGTTCTTTTTAGTGTGGTAAATTTCATTGCAAGGCACAGCACAAAGAGCCACACCACACTCACTGCACCTGTACCGTGTCTGTACTCTGCCTTTGGGGCGAGATCGATCTGAGCAAACAACACAATCTGGACGTTGATGGGTTTGGTAAAGCCAGTGACGTTCAATCAGTCTGAGTGGCATCTCTCCCCCCTCTGCGGAAGGCCGCCCTCCTTTGCTACTTTCCACCTTGGTGTGACCTGCCAGTAGTTCAGTCATAATGTCCTGGATGAAGGCCTTTAGTGACTTGTGTGAGTCAGGGGTACACTTAGAATATATGATGTGCGAGTTGACCACACAGATGCTTATAATGGCATTGAAAATGCGGTTGTACCACTTCCTTGACCGATGTGGAAATAAGTAGTTTTTCATCCTCTGGTCAGATCTGTCTACTCCCCCCATAAAGCTGTTGTACTTGTCAACACACACTGGTCTGTTTATTGTGCGAAACCCACTAGGGCTGTTTTTTGTTCTGATTCTCTTATGGACACAGCCACTGCCATGAAGTGTTGATAACATTGTGAGGCGTTTAGTGTCATGCCACGCACAAGCCAGCAGTTTGCCCTTCCTCAGAAACACTGGGTCATCTCCTTGTTTCAACCGTAAGGCAGGGGTCTCAAGCTTCTTGGCATTCCTTGCCTTGTGCACCTTACTGTCCCACATAAACCAGTGTCACGTTCAGCTAATTCACTGGCAATGGCTGGTGACATGTAGTAGCTATCCATGTATACCTCATGCCCTTTATCTTTGTATTGACTGAGTAGTTCACGGACTACTGCGTGGGTGGCACTTACGCCACTGGCTGCATCAGTATGCTGTCCAGTGTGCATAAACCACTGTAGAACATAACCCGACCTGCTTTCACTCAAGACGTATGCTCTGTAGCCATATTTATCTGGTTTTCGGGATTATAGATTTTTAGGGTTGATCTCCCCTTGAATGCTATTGTCATCTCATCTAAGGAAAGCTCCTTGAGAGGGCTGTAAACTGCTGAAAAGCGAGGGATTATTGTTCTAATTATTCCACGCACTTTGAAAAGTCTGTCATGCCCTGGCTGATCTTTTCTCACATACTCGTCATTATTGGCAAAATGCAGAAAAGACAAGATGCTTTCAAATCTGTTCCTAGACATTACCTTGCCAAAACCAGGAGTGTATGCTGGCCAAAATGATGCCCAATAATCCTCAATCTCAGGCTTCTCTACAAGCCCCATAGACAGATGCAAAGACAGGAAAGCTTTCATTTCAGACACAGATACATCATACCACTTATGAAACCTGGACTGTGGCTGCAGCTGGCTTGAGGCTAAAACCTGGTGAGCATATCTGTTAGTCTCATTTGTAACAAGGTTCCAAAACAAATCATCCAAAAAGAGGGACAGAAAATCTATTGGATGAGCATTTGTCAGATCTCTCTCCCCTGTATAGCCTACACGTTCATCAAAAGGCTTTATCCACTCCTGATAAACTTCCAGGTCTCTTATGTGTTCCCAGCCCTCATCATTGGTGATGTGCGTAAAGCAAAAGCCTCTCCCTCGCCGTCCTCTGCTGCCACTCCGGCCTCCTCTCCCTCTCCTGCTAGGAATGCTCAGTGCCCTTTGTAGACCGACAGAAACTCGAAGCACAGGGTCAACAGCATGGCCAGAAAACCGCTCACCCCCACTGGCACCTTCGCTGGCGCTGCTGTCCTCACCCCCCCGTAGTTCAGAGGGTCCCTCGGAGTCAGAGTCCGCAGCAAATGGCGCCGCTGCTTCATCACATTTACCACTCGTGGGTGACAGGTCCATAGCAAAAGCCTCTCCCTCGCCGTTCTCTGCTCCCACACCGGCCGCTTCCACTTCCAGTCTTTTGTAAACTGTCCCAAAATGTCAGCACAGGTTCAGCAGAAAGGCCAGAAACACCGCTCGTCCCCGCTACAATGCACCCTCAACGCGGCCATCGTGACTCGCCTGTGGTTTTCCGGGAATAAAAAAGGTCGCCCCTGGAGTCAGAATCGGCAGCAAATGGAACTACAGCTTCATGAAATGTCCTCTATTCTCTCAAATAAAGAATGAGCAAATAAAGAAGCAAGTGCGAGAACAAACTAACAAACACTTTGTTTGACAGTGTAAAAAGAAGCACCAGATTTCAATATTTACTTGGTGATTACAGTCTGGTGACCTTTGTGCTCACACTGAATATGAATGCTTTATTGCTGTTGAGTTATTGATTTATTGGTTGATTTATTTATTTTGTTTTTTGTTTTTTGTCAAGGACGATGCACACAATAGAGGAAACCTTACAAAAGCCAAAAAAAAAAAAAAAAAGCTATAGATTTTCCTCACTATTTACCTCTACCACGTCGTGTCGCAATTGGGCGACTTTGGTGCTTAAAAGGTTAAAAACTTGAAGTGTGAATGGATATTTTCTGTATGTAGATATGGTGGTCGCTTTAGCAAAAGTTCAAGGCACATGCTTGGGAGGCCACATTACACAACTCAACGGGCCGCATGTGGTCCCCGGGCCTTAGTTTGCCCAACACTGCATTATTACAGCATTACATTCTAGAGTCCCATATGACAGCATTACATTCTAGAATCCCTTATGATAACATTACATTCTAGAATCCCTCATGACAACATTACATTCTAGAATCCCTTATGACAACATTACATTATAGAATCCCTCATGACAACATTACATTCTAGAATCCCATATGACAGCATTACATTCTAGAATCCCATATGACAACATTACATTCTAGAATCCCTTATGACAACATTACATTCTAGAATCCCATATGACAACATTACATTCTAGAATCCCTTATGATAACATTACATTCTAGAATCCCTTATGACAGCATTACATTCTAGAATCCCTTATGACAACATTACATTCTAGAATCCCTCATGACAACATTACATTCTAGAATCCCTTATGACAACATTACATTCTAGAATCCCTTATGACAACATTACATTCTAGAATCCCTTATGACAACATTACATTCTAGAATCCCTCATGACAACATTACATTCTAGACTCCCATATGACAACATTACATTCTAGAGACCTTTATGACATGACATTCTAGAATCCTATTTGACAGCATTACATTCTTGAGTCCCATATGACAGCATTACATTCTAGAATCTCTTATGACAACATTACATTCTTGATCCCTATATGACAACATTACATTCTAGAATCCCTCATGACAACATTACATTCTAGAATCCCATATGACAGCATTACATTCTAGAATCCCTTATGACAACATGACATTCTAGAATCCTATATGACAACATTACATTCTAGAGTCCCATATGACAACATTACATTCTAGAATCCCTCATGACAACATTACATTCTAGAATCCCATATGACAGCATTACATTCTAGAATCCCTTATGACAGCATTACATTCTAGAATCCCTTATGACAGCATTACATTCTAGAATCCCTTATGACAACATTACATTCTAGAATCCCTCATGACAACATTACATTCTAGAGTCCCATATGACAGCATTACATTCTAGAATCCCTCATGACAGCATTACATTCTAGAATCCCTTATGACAGCATTACATTCTAGAATCCCTTATGACAACATTACATTCTAGAATCCCTCATGACAACATTACATTCTAGAATCCCTCATGACAACATTACATTCTAGAATCCCTCATGACAACATTACATTCTAGAATCCCATATGACAACATTACATTCTAGAATCCCTTATGACATGACATTCTAGAATCCTATTTGACAGCATTACATTCTTGAGTCCCATATGACAGCATTACATTCTAGGATCTCTTATGACAACATTACATTCTTGATCCCTATATGACAACATTACATTCTAGAATCCCTCATGACATTACATTCTAGAATCCCATATGACAGCATTACATTCTAGAATCCCTTATGACAACATGACATTCTAGAATCCTATATGACAACATTACATTCTAGAGTCCCATATGACAACATTACATTCTAGAATCCCTCATGACAACATTACATTCTAGAATCCCATATGACAGCATTACATTCTAGAATCCCTTATGACAGCATTACATTCTAGAATCCCTTATGACAGCATTACATTCTAGAATCCCTTATGACAACATTACATTCTAGAATCCCTCATGACAACATTACATTCTAGAGTCCCATATGACAGCATTACATTCTAGAATCCCTCATGACAGCATTACATTCTAGAATCCCTTATGACAGCATTACATTCTAGAATCCCTTATGACAACATTACATTCTAGAATCCCTCATGACAACATTACATTCTAGAATCCCTCATGACAACATTACATTCTAGAATCCCTTATGACAACATTACATTATAGAATCCCTCATGACAACATTACATTCTAGAATCCCATATGACAGCATTACATTCTAGAATCCCTTATGACAACATTACATTCTAGAATCCCTCATGACAACATTACATTCTAGAATCCCTCATGACAACATTACATTCTAGAATCCCTCATGACAACATTACATTCTAGAATCCCATATGACAACATTACATTCTAGAGTTCCATATGACCAGAGTTGGGAGTAACGAGTTACTTTTGTAACGAGATACAGTAGTATATTATTTTTTGGTGTAACGGAGTAATATAACGCATTACAAATAAAAAGTTACATAGTATATTACCCGTTACAATCTCAGTAACGTGCACTACAAATAAATTTAGCTTAAAATGGCCAACATTTACACCACCAGAAAAAAAAATCCAAGTGACCAACAAATGCAGGAGAAGATCAGTGGCGCGCAGTAAATGTCACGTAAGCTAGCTAATCTACTGTGTATGGGTGAATGATGACTGCTGAGTAGTGATCTGCGGTTCGAACGAATCGTTCAAAACTCACTTTACTGAATCGGGAGTCGTGATTCTCCGCCTCTATTAACTTGTTCACTGACTCGTCCCTGTTATTGCTAAACTACGGTCCTGCCAGCCGTGGTTTCTTTTTCTGTTGTCTGGTTAGCTGCCGCTATGTTTAGAGCGCTATTACACCACTTTTTACGGTAACAGCGGATGACTGTTGCCGTAATGAATGGTATAATTTTGCACTAAAAATTACGTGCAGCTCATTTGACCACAGGGAGACGAAAGTCCACTCGTTTGACTACAGTTTGAAACACTAATGGCAATAAAGAAACAGAAAACAACAATATTGCTATTTAATTATAAGTGCGGTTTGTTTGATGCATAGCAGGAATATTAAATAGAGGATTTATGATAGTGGATTATTGACTGTTTTTAAATATGCCTTAGGTTACTTTGATGTCTTTAGGTTAAAGACATAAATGAGTTCATAAGATTAATAAGTCACTTAAATAAGTTAATAAATGAATTCATAGTTGATAAATAAATAAGTTACATATATGGTTAAAGCTGTTAAAAGTATTAGTAGTTTTATTTTAATTGTGAGATGTCTGTCCTCATTTTTTTCCTCACAATAAAATTTTCATTCATTTTCACATTTCAAATGAGTGGTTTTAGCAATATCAATGAATCAGTGGGGACTGGGAGTGGGTGGACATTGGGTGCGTATATGGGTTTCTGCACACTCTAGGTCACTGACTCAGTGACTCAAATGACTCAAAAACTCGATTCTTTTTGGTGAGTGATTCATTTAAACTCGAGTCAGTAAAAAGAATCAAACTTCCCATCACTACTGCTGAGGTGAATTATACATTTGTGAGATGGACCTATTCCCACTATTTCGAATTTGGACAATAATATAATAGTCAAGTTCAAACTTTGCGCTTCACCAAAGGAACTCTCAACATCAAGGGTTAGTACAAGCAACTTGAAAAAGCACCTGGAGCGGTGCCATGCTAACTCCAAGCAAGAAAAAGAATGTCATGTTTTATCACTAGAACATAGGCTACACTAAAATCTGTCTTCATTTTGGTGAAAGTAACTTCAAAGTAATGTAACTCATTACATTTCAGAGACAGTAATATTGTAATATAAATATATTATGTTTTATTTACAGTAACTAGTAATATATAGTGTATTACAATTTTTGAGTAACTTGCCCAACACTGCATATGACAACATTACATTCTAGAGACCTTTATGACATGACATTCTAGAATCCTATATGACAACATGACATTCTAGAATCCCTTATGACAGCATTACATTCTAGAATCCCTTATGACAACATTACATTCTAGAATCCCTCATGACAACATTACATTCTAGAGTCCCATATGACAACATTACATTCTAGAATCCCTTATGACATTACATTCTAGACTCCCATATGACAACATTACATTCTAGAGTTCCATATGACATAATTACATTCTAGAATCCCTTATGACAACATTACATTCTAGAATCCCATATGACAACATTACATTCTAGAATCCCATATGACAACATTACATTCTAGAATCCCTATATGACAACATTACAGTAGATCAGGGACGCTCAGTTTGCCATTTTTAGACTTCAGTCTTGGCTTGACATGAGCCTTCCATCCGGCCTTTGCCCCTGCAGACATCAGAATAGAGCAAATCGCATTATGGTTGGCCATACAGTTCCTTTTAAGGACCGGACAGAGGCTTATAATGTGTGCCAGGGTTTCTTTCGCCTGACCACACAGGCGGCACATCGCTGAGAGGCCTCTTCCCCTGAGGGTTGAGGCCAGGACCGGGAATGTGTTGGAGCGCACCTGGAGCGCCATAATATATTCTGACTCAGTTAAGCCTGCTCTCCCAGGGTCATTTGGGGACTCCCATGCCTCCATCTTTGTAGCCACGATATATCTCATGTACCTTCAGTTTTAGTAGACCCTTGACAGGGTTGATTCGTACGCCCAGTTACCTGACCGAGTCTTCCAGTTTTATCATGTGCACTTTCTGGCCGTGAAGGGACCAGTCATTGCACTTATTGAATGTTATATTACGCCCTTCAGATCTGATGTAGAATCCATGGCACTTGTCCACATTGTCTTTGAAGCCTGTTAGGTATGTGAAGGCTTCTAGAATGTCCAGGTTCCTCTGCATGCCCTGCCAGGAGTCACTCAAGAGGACTAGGTCATCGGCAAAGGCCATGGTGGTGATGTTCTTGTCATTTCCGAACTCGAAGCCCTGTCCCTCCGAGTCTAGTAAGTATAGTAGGGGTCTAGAGACAAGTTAAATAGGAGTGGTGACAGGGGGTCACCTTGTTTGACCCCGGTCTTGATTTCAATAGGTTTTGTAATGCCTTGACCGGTTTTGATTCTGGAGACACGTGTCTTACCATCCGGTCCACACATCGTCGTTTCAAGCTTTCATTTATTAGTCGATGAGATACAGTGTCAAAGGTCTTAGCTAGGTCTATAAAGACCACAGCTAGTTGGCGCCTTCTCATTTTACAGTGTGTTAGGATGCCGTTTAGGACTAGTAGATTCTCAGCGCAGCCTGGAGTTGGCACAAATCCCTTTTGCCTGGGATGCGGCTTACATGCTTCGCCCAGTCGTTTAGCCAGGATGAGTCCAGAGAATAACCGAGCTCAGGGTGATCAGCCTCCAGTTCTTTATGTCTCTGAGTTTAGACTCCTCATTAGTCTTTGGGATGAGGGTCGTCCTGCTTCGTTTGAGGCATAGTGGCATGTGTCTTTTAGCTAGCATGTGGTTGAAGATTGCCGCTAATTTTTCCCCTTTGCGGTCGAAAAGTAGTAAGTGGGATCTTTTTGTCCCGTCAGGTCTGGGGCTACTGGAGACTTTCATCCGTTTGATGGTCATGATCATCTCAGATGGTGAAATTGGGTGACCAAAGGGTGTATTGTCTGCCAGAAGGAGTTTGGCAAACTGACCCAGGCCCCAATATTCATTAGAGGCCTCCCAGATTTCTTGGTATGTTTTTGATACTTCCTGGGGTGTGAACGGGCATTGGACTGTCACCAGGGAGTTATCAAGGATTGTAGAAGCAGCGAGATTTCGATTCTTAAGCCATAGTCGTTGCAACGCCCTGTAAGCAGAGGGTTTGCTCTTAGTTTTTGTTATTTTGCGATTCACCTGTCAAATCTCGAAGGGGAGACTCCCACACAAAGTCTCCTGTGGATATGCTTAGTGAGGGTCCGCAGCTCCCGGTCAATAATGTGCTTCTGAGGCAGGTGGCCGATTGCGTAAATGGCCTTTAAAGCACTACGGAACCGGTGTCCCGCAGAGGATACAATATCCGGTTTAGGGAGCTGGGTGAAGAGGCCAGCTCTGAGGTTCAATCGGGCCCACTCATCAGGCTGATGTGGCGGGGCGAACTTAGTTCCCGATGGGTGCTGCGATCGGCCCCTTGCCGTGTGAAAAGCTTTTGAGCAGTGGCTGCATTTGATGTCGCCAGTGACGGCTGAACCAAAGGGGTTTTTGCAGATGGAGTTATGCCCGGAGGCCCGTGCCAGAGTGGGTTGAGCTGATGCACATCTTTTGCATAGTATCAGGATTTTTCTCGCTCTTTGAGTAGCTCTCATGTGGTGCCAGGCCTTCCTTGCATAAGTAAGCAGAGTTGCGCAGAGGGGGCAGCACTGGTCAATCCATGGGAATTTTATTCCAACCCATACCGAGGAAGGAAGACTTTTGCCTACAAGGTGTAGGGACCAGGATTTGGTTACGCTCATGAAAGTTATTCCGAAGACAACTTTGTTTTTAGGAAGGAGCCTCCTTCTGCATGATAGGTGATAACCCTTTTGCTTAGGGATGACTGGGGTGCTGGGCTCACCCTTCAACTCGGGCCGGAGTCCAAGGATCCTGGAGCGAGACTTTCGCAGTTGAGGGCTACTGAACCTAGAGGGTAAGCTGTTAGGTGCCCTCATAGGACGGTTGTGAACCCGCCTTGGGGGGGTCCGGGGAGCCGATAATGTAGCTCTCAGCCTTCGTGCAGGACGGGACCGCTTGCAGTTTAATCCTCGATTAGCTGGGGAATGCATTCCGAGACTTCGCTCCTCCTCAGGCAGCGGACACCGTACTACCTGTAAGAGAGGGAGGAGAGGGAGCCATTAGTGTTAGAGAATTTTGGGATCTATTGTAAGGTTGTGATGCCCTGAGCCTTGGGCTCTGTCAACAGATAGACTCAGACACCTGCAGATAACATGTCTCCAACCTCGAGCCTAATCAGCTGAATAACAACTGAATAACAACTCTTTGTTATTGTACTGTTTGCGTATTGACCTTCTATGAGGTTTTATAAACTCTGACCAATGAAAGCATAGCCAGACTTGAATGTTCAATACTACTCTGTGTTGACTGTTCAACTGTCTCCGGGCCTGTATTTGATGGTAATAAACTTCTCCTGTTTAAGACATCCAGACTCTCTTCAGTCCTTGTATGTGGTCCAATACTTTGAAGCTCTAAGGCAGTAACCCAATTCTCTTACAATATTGGCATCGTGAACAACGGAAATCTATATACAGCTGGACTGGTGAGTGCAAATTAATTTTTTCTCTTTTAAGAGAAGTGTTGCCTTACCAGAACCAGGCTTGACAGATAGATCCTATGTGTTGGAAAAATGGGTACAATACACAGTCCTTGAGCTATTGGTCACATATGTGAATTTAAATGTAAGTTTGAATTCAATTGGTTATGCAATTAAATGCTTGTTTAAAGTGATTGGCTAATTTTGGAGTTAACGTTGGTACCAGTATTCGGCTGAGGCCGTACTGGTTGCCTGTGAATTCATGAGAAAAGCTAAACATAATGAGCAGTATGAAGTACTGAAATTTGGACGTACTGAGAGCTCTGGGTGAGCTTTCCAACACTGAATTCTGTTTCGATAACAGTTTCAAAGGCCAATGTAATTGTTATTAAGGCGGTGTGTGAGCAAGAGTGAAAGCTGTGAGTACCGCAGTAATTACAGGCTTCACCATGTGAAAACCTTGGTGGATTGGCGTTGTATTTGGTGGTCATAGCACTCTGTAGTGAGATTGAGCACCGGTTTTGTTTTTCTTGAAACTATATGTCCAGGACTATAGCTAAAGAAGAGGCATGATAGTTGTTCTGTGAAGGGTCTTAATGTCTGGGGAGGGCCTAGGAAACTTCCTTAGAATCACTAATTCCCTGGTAGGCGCCTATTTCTTAAATTGTGCACGTGGGATACATTCAGGATAAAAGATTCTGAACTTGTATCTGGCTCTTGCTACCACTGTGGTAACTCTAATAAAAAGTGTTTAGAAGTTTTCAAGCAAACAATGGCTGATTATATTTCTGGATGCTGCAGTAGATTTTTGCCATAAATGTGTTATCTGTTATTTACTATATGTCCTATTAAGTGTCTTATGAAGTTCAAAGTTACTATGGGTTGGGTATTAACCACAGATTCCACCACACAATGTCTAGCTTAAGTCTTTAATGAACCAACTCACTAAGATCTAAACATCAGACACACATTTCTTCTTTCTCTACACCTGGTGCAAGGCCATACCTCTACACCTCTAACTTCATCATAGACATCAGCTTTAAAGCTACAGTCTGTAGACTAGCCTCAACTAGACCAAAACCCTCTCCTGTAGAGCACACACACAGTAAAGGGCTTAATAATCCTGTGTTACGACGAGGTTAAGGCATGGGGGTGGGGTCATGCCCTTTGGGCCCCTTGGGAATTCTTCCCCCCGGGAAATTTTTTCCCAGGGGGTCTTTTTGCCCAAATTGCCCCGGATTCTTGTTCCCTTTGCCTTATGCAGTCTCACTGCTCAGTGTGAAGAAATGGACAGTTCTTTAATTAATAATTTGATTAATTAATTTTAGTGATATAACTAATAATAATAATAATAATAACTGCCTTCTTGTTTTAATCAATAGATACATTTTACTTTGTAATGGTTTATATAGAACAATTTAGCTAGCAATTTTGCTGTTGCACATTGTATATGCATTCAGCAACTTATTTTATTTAATCAAATTTGAGCATTCACCACATTTTTGTAAATTGATTTTATTGTATTTGTTTTAATACTAAAAGTTAAATGTGCAAGAAAAAGAAAATAATAGCTGTTGTAACTGTTCTGAAAACATTTTCTGTAGTTCTTTCAAATAAACATGAATAACAGTTGCAGGTTTTATTTCAGTCACTTTATCTTTTACTTTTATTTAATGTTCTCATTCTTACATCTTGGGTCTTGCTGATTCTAATTTTATTTTTGTTAAACATCACTTGCTATATTTCTGCACATAACAGATGTGTTGAGGTTGTGCAGCACTGATGAACTGTACTGTGGACGTTTGAATACAAGGCATTGTTCTGACAAACCACACAAACTAATCTGCACTTTATTTAAGTTTAACTACTCTTATTTCACCCCAGATCAAAACCAAAACCCCTTCAGACCCAGACAGAGATTTGAACACTTTTGAGATTAAAACAAAACCAACAGTGAACGACCAACGTCACTAGACACTGACTGCATCAGTAAATAATGCCAGTGACATGAGGCCACCATTGGGATTTGAACCAGTCTTTTAGCTTCTGAGATGTTGGGGTATAGCTCAACTGCAGATACATGGACATCTGGACATCAGGGGACCCCAACTTGAATATTTGTCTGAATACCAGAACTGACCAAATGAGGTGAAACACAGTAAGACATATTAAAAAAAAAAAAAAAAAAAGTATTGCTTTTTTCTGTATATGTCACTCTTTTTCCCTCTATATTTTAAAAGTAAAATCATCTTCAGACTCATTTCTTCTGGGTTTGTTTCTGGATCTTGACAGGAGGACTGTAAGGTTTAGAAAAGCAACCAAGAAACACTTAGACACACCTGCAGCCAATAGAGCTCATCAACCTGACTACAAAGACCTGCTCTACTCACCAACTCTGACAGATAATTCAGTCCTGTTTGGTAGCACACTCTGGTTCTCAACTGGATCTGCAGCAAGATCTCAGATTAACTTCAGAATTTAAATTTAGTGTGTCTAAATGTTTTCCAAGAATATTTGTTACATTTTAAATAAACAAATGTATATATGACGTCCTTTCTCTTTATTTCTACAAAAGTAAAGTTGACAAACGTCATGATTGATTGTAACATTCACAGATGAACCACTGCATCAAAGATACACTTCTTTAGTCTGTGTTGAAGTTCTTCATAAATTAAACATGACAGACTCTTGTTGTGGCTCTGTCCAACAGTGTGTGGAGTGGGCGGGGTTTTCGTCGGGACTTTGACTTCGTTGTATCCTCCTCAGAAGCCTCCTCCTCCGTCTCCTCTCCTCACTCCTTGGAGCAGCGTTGAGAGCTTTGGGACTAAAGATGGTGCACAGAGACTAACTACTTCAGGACCCAGTTCACCAGTTCGATCCCCAGCTCTGGCACATGTTTATAAAACAACATGTCTGTTCAACACTGCCTACTATTTGTCCAATTCCCCATTATTTTGGGATAGTGAGCCGAAGACCACCGCTGAACGCCTTAGACCGCTGAGGACCCCTCCCAAGCCCCGCCCCCATCCTACTTCCCCACTATTTGTCCAATTACCCACTATTTTTTCGGAATTGGCCCAAAAGTGGTCTGATGGTTATACACCACGCGGGCATATGCGGGGAGCGCCCCTGTGGCCATCGGATGACGTTTGGTCCAAAGTCGCCCGATCGGCTCGCGTTGTCGATATGTCGCCCGGGGCCCCTGAGCTCCCTGTCCAAATTTGGACCTCCCTGGACAAATCCCACTTGCCATTTATTTGAATGGCTTACCCATAGCGGGTTTTTGAAAAAAA
>JAWCTZ010001030.1:0-25850 GCA_036850595.1 Rhyacichthys aspro | reverse complement strand
GAGTTCCTGTAGAGCCTTGGTCTGAAGCATTAATGTTGTGGGTCCCAGTGAAGGTCAGACAAATGGGAGCACCAACATGGTTTGTCAGCTTCACTTCAGCAGACATGTGTAGACACGGTTTAATCCTGGTCCAGTCTTAGTTTAGTCCTGGTTTGATCTGAGTCTAGACTTGGCCCAGTCTTATTCAATTCAAAGTCTGGTCTAGTTTTAGTCCATTGCTGGTACATTCTTCTGGTCTGGTCCTGATCAAGTCAGCACCTGGTCCATTCTTGGTCTAGCCACGAGGTGGGTAAGTCTGTACCTGGTCTACCTATAGTCTTTGTCTGGTCTTGTGATGATCTGGTCTTGGACTTGTCTAAACCTGATCTAGGAGCAGATGGATAAAGACTGGTCCGTCGTGGGTCTTGATGGTCTTGAGGAGTCTGGTGTCTCTCCACAGGAACACATCTCCGGAGCTGGACCCAGAGAAGACTAGGTCCTCGGATCCACCATAGACCACCACCATCATGGTCTCAGTCCTTCTGGTCCCCCAGATCCCTCTACGGAAGGTGAGTCCACCCCCTGCAAGACCAGAACCAGAACAACACCAGGATTTAACCAGAACCAGGACTGGGCCAGTTCAAAACTATGTCCTAAGCCAGGTCTAAATGAGATTTAAACTGTATTAAACCAAAACTAAAGCAGGGCTTAACCAGGAGTTAATCAGGATTTGACAAAACCAGGATTTACCTGAGTGCTGCCAGAACTTGATATGCTTGATCCCGACTGAAACCAGTTTGTCAGTTCTGAGTGGATTACTCTTCAAAACTAGGACTTTGTCTTTGTGGCCTCTGCAACAGAAAAAAACAGGAAACACCTTATAAGGACAGGAAACATCTGGAAGGAACATTATTGATGGCTTAGTTATTACCAAATTTAATCCAAACTCAGGACCTCGAGACCAGAGCTGGTCCTTCTCTTTTTAAACAGAAGGACTTTGAAAAGTGGTTTTACCTGGCTTTAGCAAGTCTCTCCTTTCTTCCAGTCCCAGATCACAATAGAGTGGAACTCATCGATTCCCAATGACACCAGACTCTTCCCATCCACTGGGAGACAAAACACATAGCAGGATGCTGGATTTTAAAGCCTTATATTGGATTTAAGGTATATATATATTATGTTGAGGGTCTCACCAGTGAAGTCTAGGGAACAGACTCCTCGGCTGTGGTGTCCTCGCAGCAGAGACAAACACTTCAGGCTCTGGACATCCCAAATGTGGATGGCTGGGTCCCGTCCCACCTGAAAACAGCACTAACCATCAGTTTTCATAACAGACAGAGACGTTACCAAGATTTAAAAGGAACAACTGCATTTAGGGGTTTACCTTTGTAAATACGTAGTAAAACTACACTTTATTCAATAAAATTCCATTCTGTTTTATTCATATAGCCCACTATCCCAACAATAATTGTTTTAAAGGGCTTAAAAAAAAACAAAAGACAGTAAATATACAAATAGGATGAATAAGACAACATCTCCTGTCCTTAGACCCTCCATCAGGGTCAGAGGAAAAACCCAGAGAAACCTCAGGGAGAACCACAGAAGGAGGGACCCACTCCCAGGACGGACAGGCCACGCAATAGATGAGTCCAGGACAGTCACTGACAAACAGTCCATCATAATTTCATTTTTATGACGCCTTCAGACTGATTGGACAGTGTTAAACTGCACTCAAGTGTCAGTCTTAGTCAATTCTGACTAAGACTGACTTACACCTTGACCTTAAAATCGAGCCTGAAGTGGTGCTGTGTGTTTATGTTGAACCTGAGCAGAGGCGACGTAATCCTTGAGCGGGTGCAGAGTCAGGCTCAGGACGTCGTCATCGTGGCCCAAATAAAACCTCTGACTGTGTTTGACTCTGTTATAAACCACACAAACAGCCGCCACGTGGTACCACTTCCCCGCTCTGACAGTAGGCCAGGTTATTCCTGCAGTCGAAGCCCCGGTACCTGCACAAGAACAGGACAATTTCAACAGATTTTAGTTGGATTTTCCATGGTTTTGGTTGGATTTACCCGTGGACGAACTGCAGTCGGAGGCCTTCGGGGCTCTCTGTCTCTTGAGTGAAGCGGGGGCTTCTTTGCAGCAGAGGGACGTCGTCTTTGTAAACCTGTCGCTCGTAGCTCATCTGTCCTTCCTGTTCGATGTCTGAGTCGAGCTCTGGGACTTCAGACACATCTGAGTCTGACTCCCCGCGAATCTGCGTAGCCCTCTAAGCGACAACAAGAAGAGGAGTTAGAGCAGAACCTGGGTCACACTCACCAGGCCAAGTGGGTGAGATAGAGGCCAAGGGCGGGCACTTTCTATGGCTACAATTTCCCAAAAACATAGCCACAAACCTTTAGTCAAAATTGAAACAGTTTGAACAAAGTTTATTTGAATCAGGTTTTAGTTATACTAAAAGACAATATTGTGGAGGGTGTACCCGTCTAAGGCTCAAGCTAAGACTTTTAGAGACTTAGAGCAAACCAGCATGCCAAGCCAAACTATGAATATTCTGTGAAATAAAATCCCCAAACAGTTATCTAGTGCTCCCAGAGCTCTTCTGGTGGACTTCACCTTTAAATAATTTAAGTCTGGAATACTACAGGGCTAAATGTGGGAAACCGAGTGGGTACCTTGCAGGAGAGGCTCTAAAACCCCGTTCATGACGCCTTCGGGCAGAAAGCGCCACTGGAAGAGGGCATGGTCTGCTCCTCCAATGCTCAGCAGCCACTGCAGGTCACTGGACCAGCGCACAGCCGTCACTGGAGCCGAATGGCCCAGATACTTCTTAAACTTTGCAGCTGTTGGAACAAACGGACAAAAGAGAGTTCAGTCTGTAGGTAATAACAAAAACGTACTGAAATGGACACTAGAAAACTAAAATCAGACTTATCCAACTGTCTGGCTTCACCATTTAGCATTTGTGAAGGTATTAGGAAAACTAATAACTAATAAAACCTGACTGGTGTTTTCTAAAATCGTCGACTGTTTTTGTCACCTCCCTTATTGTGTTTTTAGCCTGTCATTGGCCTGTTTTTGTCACCCCTCTTGTTGTGTTTTTAGCCTGTTGTTGGCCAGTTTTTTTCACCTCCTTGACGCAGGGAAGCGGTAAAGCCGGACGAGTCCCTGAGCATCTCCGGTCGCTAACACGGCGCTGCTGAGGTTAGCGTGAGCAGAGTTCACGCGGCAGAGCCGTATTTTGGCCAAATCCCGTTGACTTCAGATCCGACCACTCCGGTCCAGGTCATCCACTGGACCCCCTCAACTCCTTACAGAGACCGGCTTCCTCTAAAACAGACAGAACCAGGACAAACCAAGATTAGAACCAAGTTAGAACCAGGACCAAAAACCAAAATCAGAATTAAAGCATTTGAGCTGGTTATAAGTGGTCATAACTAGGATTTAGAAAGACCATACCAGATTTTAGTTAAATTTGAGGTTAGCTGTAACAGTTATCTCTTCTCGTTAAACATTACGTGATTGAATTGACAGTATTTATCTGTGTTTTACGTTGCCTCCCTTTTCTCTGTTGATGCTTTTCTTTTTCAGCTGTTTCTCTGTTAAAAGACATATTCAGCTGAAAATACACTTTATCTGCAGCTATTAAACTTCCTGGAACGTCATGTGACAAGTGTCGACCAATGGGAGTGCTCCTTTGGAGCATGTGATTGTCCAAGGTTGTCTGTTCCTGAATAGAGGTTCTCATCTTTTATAATCCCTTAGAATAAACACTAGATGGATCATAAAGACTGTTTTTTCACAAATAATTGATTTTACAATAAACTATTTGAGTTTGGTAGACATTTTCACAACAAGAAAAAATATCAGCTACAGTCTGTTGAATTTTTACTTGAATTTGAAGAGGGTTTAGATATATCTGATCTAACTTTATTCAGATTTGACCTGGTTATCGTCAGATTTGGGCAGGTACCCACCGGGCATCCTGTAGAAAAGCCTGTGTCCTGCCCCATCGTTGGTCTGGAGTACTCGGCTGTCCACAGACCAGTCCAGGTGAGTGATGAAGGCTCCTCGACACTCGCCCAGCTTCTTAAACCTCTGAGCTGTGGCGTGACGTCCACAGAGCCTGCCACAGCCCACCGCCAGCAGGGCGCCGTCCGAGAACTTCAGCTCGTGACCACCTCTTTACGGTCTTTGACGTGGACCACCTCCGACATGTCTCTAAAACAAGACCGGGCAAGACCATTACACCCGAACTAGTCAAACAGATCAAAACAGTTTAAATGTATTATAAAACATTAACTGTAGACCAGGTTGTATGTGGCTCAGACCAGGTTTAACTAGGATCAGACCAGGTTTAACTAGGATCAGACCAGGCTTAAAAACAGTTTACATGTATTATTATCATAAAACATTACCTCAGTAAATCACAGACAAAATAGCAATGTCTGTTCAGTGACCGTCTCTAGCGATCACCTGATTTTTCTCAATATCATGACTTTACTTTTCCTTCCTCATGACCTTTTACCAAATTGTCAAAGATTATTGATTACCAGAATACTTTTATTAATTCTGGTATTTCAAACGGGTCTTTTAAATTTTAATATTAACAGTAAAACAAAAGTTATTCAAATTTCTGCAACTTTTCAACAAATTATGGAAATAATACAAAACAATTCAAAAGTATGACTTTTCCCAAACCTGGAGATTGCATTTAAAATTTTCATGACATTGAAGAACACCGTCTTTGTTTAGATCAATCAGCTCCTAAATAAATATCTCATATTTTTGGGAGCGTTTGGAGGTCACCTGACTCGAAGAACCGTGAACGAGCCGTCCTTCATCCCCAGAGCCAGCTGGGACCCATCGTTGTTGAAACAAACGCTGCGAACCGCCTCCTCCATGTTGCACCGAGCCAGGAGCCTGTGTTCAGCCAGACTCCACAACCTGCTCCACAACAGAGACAGAAGGGTTAGACGGGTCAGACCCTGTTCACTCTGGACTCAGACCTGGGCCGGGTCTGAGCCTTCTCAGACCCGGCTCAGACCCGGTTCACTCTGGACTCAGACCTGACGGAGCGGTCGTCGCTGCCCGTGACTGCCACCTGTTGTTTTGGGTGTAGGTCCAAAGCCCAGAGCTCGCCTTCGCTGTGGCCCTGGACCAGAACCACAGGTTTATCCCGGTCCCGGACAAGGACTTCGAGACTCCCTTCCTGAGTCCCAGCCAAGACCCGATCTGCCCTCCAGCACACGCTACGCACTGACAGACCTGAGGAAGACCAGATTCAGACCAGGTTCAGATCGGGTTTAGACTGGGTTTAGACCAGGTTCAGACCAGGTTCAGACCAGGATTAGACCAGGTTTAGACCGGGTTCAGACCAAGTTCAGACCAGGTTCAGACCAGGATTAGACCAGGTTTAGACCGGGTTCAGACCAAGTTCAGACCAGGTTCAGACCAGGTTTAGACTGTTTAGACCTGGTTTAGACCTGGTACAGACAGGTCCAGACCTTTGTAGCCTCAAGCGGAGTCTCCCTCAGGTCGATCTTGGTGATGGGGGAGTCCAGGTCCCAGAGTGGATGCCCGTCTCTTGGCTCCAGTCGCAAAGCCCTCCTCAGAACATGAATACTGAAAGATCCCCGCTAAAGACCAGACCAGGGTTAGACCAGACAAGACCAGGGTTAGACCAGACAAGATCCAGGATAAACCGGGTTTAGATTGTCTTAGATGTTTTATTTGGGTCTGAACAGTTTTTATTTGGATCAGACAAGGTTTTAGTTTTATTTTAATAGGATTTAGTAAGACTTTAACAGGTTTTAGCTGGAACAAACCTGGTTTTAGCTGGATTTGAACAGGTTTTAGTTGAATTTCTGCCATAGACTACGAGGTGCTTGGATTAGATCAGATCCATTTAGTTTTACCTGGACTCACCCCTTGTGCGGATCAGACCCGGTTTTACCCGGACTCACCCCGTGTGCGGATCATACCCGGTTTTACCCGGACTCACCCCGTGTGCGGATCAGACCTGGTTTTACCCGGACTCACCCCGTGTGCCGGGACGGTGCCTGGTTTTACCCGGACTCACCCCGTGTGCCGGGACGGTGCCCGGTTTTACCCGGACTCACCCCGTGTGCCGGGACGGTGCCCGGTTTTACCCGGACTCACCCCGTGTGCCGGGACGGTGCCCGGTTTTACCCGGACTCACCCCGTGGCCGGGACGGTGCCCGGTTTTACCCGGACTCACCCCGTGCGCCGGGACGGTGCGGAGCAGAGTGGGACCTCTCCACTGGAACACGTCTCCGGTCAAAGCTCCGGGAAGGTGCTGCTGCTCCCGCTGCACAGACAGAACCGTCTGCTCCGGGACTTACCAAAACCACCTCGTCTGCGCTCAACAGTTCCCCACCAGAGTCCAGAACTAGACCGGGAAAGACCAGGGTTAGAGCGGGCTGAACCAGACCAGAGACGGGGTTAGACCGTAAACCGGTCGAGTCCAGACCTTGATGTGTTTGACGCCGCAGCTCACGAGACGGTTGGACTGGACCGGGTCCCAGCTCACGTCAAACACCTGAAAAACACCAACATGAGACTAAACATGGACCGAGAGACCAGCGCCCCGGGGGCCCCCCGGGGCTCCCGGGGGCCGGGGGCCCTCCGGGCCGAGGCCAGGACCCGCCTCGTCTCCAGTCCCAGATACACACCGTGTTCTTAGAGTCCAGACCCACTGAGACCAGCCTCTGCAAAAGAGACCGGGAGAGACCAGGGTTAGTCCGGCTGAAACCAGGGTTAGACCAGGGTTAGTCCGGCTGAAACCAAGGTTAGACCAGGACTAAACCAGGCCCAGACCAGTCCCAGACCGGTCCCGGACCAGTCCCGGACCGGTCCCAGACCAGTCCCGGACCAGTCCCAGACCAGTCCCAGACCTGTCCCAGACCAGTCCCAGACCAGTCCCAGACCAGTCTCAGACCTGTCCCGGACAAGTTCCAGACCAGTCCCAGACGTGTCCTAGACCAGTCCCAGACCGGTCCCGGACCAGTCCCAGACGTGTCCTAGACCAGTCCCGGACCAGTCCCGGACCAGTCCCGGACCTGTCCCAGACCAGTCCCAGACCAGTCCCAGACCTGTCCTAGACCAGTCCCAGACCAGTCCCAGACCAGTCTCAGACCTGTCCCGGACAAGTCCCAGACCAGTCCCAGACGTGTCCTAGACCAGTCCCAGACTGGTCCCGGACCGGTCCCAGACGTGTCCTAGACCAGTCCCAGTCCAGTTCCAGACCTGTCCGTCCGGGCTGAAGGCCAGTCCCGAGACTCCGTGGCTGTGCTGGTCCTGGAGGATGGACACTGTGGACATGGAGTACGAGTCCCAGACGCAGATGAAGGGGTCTCTGCCGACCTGCCCCGTGGCCACCTGGACCCGGTCCGGGTGTAGGGCCAGACTGAGGAAAGACCAGAAGAAGACCAAAACAAGTCCAGATGTGAGACCAAAGACCAGAACCAGACTAGAACCAGACTAGAACCAGATTAGAACCAGCCTAGAACCAGCTTAGAACCAGACTAGAACCAGCCTAGAACCAGATTAGAACCAGACTAGAACCAGCCTAGAACCAGACTAGAACCAGCCTAGAACCAGACTAGAACCAGCCTAGAACCAGATTAGAACCAGACTAGAACCAGCCTAGAACCAGACTAGAACCAGATTAGAACCAGACTAGAACCAGCCTAGAACCAGCTTAGAACCAGACTAGAACCAGCCTAGAACCAGCCTAGAACCAGCCTAGAACCAGCTTAGAACCAGACTAGAACCAGATTAGAACCAGATTAGAACCAGATTAGAACCAGACTAGAACCAGACTAGAACCAGATTAGAACCAGATTAGAACCAGACTAGAACCAGACTAGAACCAGATTAGAACCAGACTAGAACCAGGTTAGAACCAGATTAGAACCAGCCTAGAACCAGATTAGAACCAGACTAGAACCAGCCTAGGACCAGTCTAGAACCAGACTAAAACTTGTCCATCACATTTCTCAGCGGAGTCCGGTCCAGTCCTGTCCAAGTCCAGTCCTAAAACTGGAGTTAGTCTGGACTAAACCCCGGTCTGACCTGATGATGTCGTCGGTGTGGCCCAGGTAGAACCTCTGAGTGTGTTCTCGAGCGTTGTAGACGACTCCGACCGCGGCCACGAAGTAGACCACTTTGGACGCGTGTAGAACAGGTTGTTCCTGACCTGGTGACCCCTGTAGCCGTAGACCCACTCGAGCCGGAGCCGGCCGCGAGGAGCCGTCTTATCCGTCATCGTCAAAACAACGCCCCAGAAACCACTAAAGAATGGCCAAAAACTGCCAAAAAACGTGAAAAACTAAAGCTGAGTGTTAGAGTAATTTGAACTAATGCTGCTCTTAGGTTTCTACACTGAGGCTAATGAGCACCAGGGACGGCCAGAAAGAGTCCTTCAAGAACAAGACAAAAAACAGTAAAAATACAAAGTAAGTCAGATTTGTCCTTTTTTCAAGAGCACTCATCACAAATCCAACAGCGAATGATGCCAGAAAAAGTTAAAGCTAATTAGCACCAAAGTCCAAAAGTCTATTTAATGTAGAGATCCAACTAAGTTTCCCATAATCCAACTCTTCAACTCAGTTTAAAGCGATCAAAGTCCAAAGTCTTCAGAATGAACCAAAAGTGAGTCAAGACCAGAGCAGGATCATGAAAAACCTGAATCCAGGACGGCTCCTCTTTAAAACCAGACCAAGTTAAAAGTGAGTCTGAGAGTTAAACTGCTCTGGAATTCTACATTTACAATAAAACACCAGATAAATTCAGTGGTAATGTTAGCAGTGTCTGAGGTTAGTGTTGGGTTAAAAAGGCTGAGTCAGAGGCAGATGTGTCCAGTTCTATGTTACATAAATATATTTGGTCCAAAAACAGCCCTGTTTTCACAAAGACACTGAGCAAGATTCAATTCATAAAAAATACACCTCAATAGTAAACACAACGTGAAATACTGGCACAAATGTCAAAAACTAGAGAAATTTAATTTGAAAAGATGATAAACAGTTATAGTGTTTATAATATTGTGTAAAAACAGCACCATGTGAAATCTTTGGCCAAAAAATGTCTAAATAAATTCAAAAAATTATATATTTTATTCTGTGAGAGGCAGTGTGTTGCAGTAGCTTTATGTTTTTAAACCTTTTATTTTCCTGTTGCTACAGAAGAAATGAATGATAAGTGTCTCCAGGCTTTTGTTCTTGTTTTATTAAGTCTCTGTTTGTTACTTAGTAATATTCATATTAATTTATATTGTGGTTTATTTAGGTCTAACAGTCGACAGCCTTTTGAAGCAGCTACAGTTAAACTTATGCACAGTGCATTCTTTTATTCAGTGATTATTTATTTGTAATGTACATAACTCAAAAGCCTTTTGCTGAATAAACCATTTATTTTCAGGTTCACTTTTATCTTCAAAAACTGCTAAAGGTGTAGCCCTTGTTTGAAAAAAGGTGTAAAAAGGAAGTTACTGAGAGACAAAAGGTTAGTTCTTTTGATACGTCTAAATATTACTCATTTTTTAAGTCTTTAAAAAAATACATTTGTTTTATAGTCCAACATTAAACATTTAACAACATTGTCTTATTTTAAACTAATAGACGTTTTACATTTTTGTTTTTAAAATTTTGCTCTGTTGAAGGTCTATTCTGGATTCTAGTCTAGGTCTCACAATAAAACCTCATTCGAAATTATTATTATTATAGGGGACTGGGAAGTCGGTGGTCTGGATTTTGCAGTGTTAATATTGACCAGACCTTTCAGCTGTTCAGACCAGATCAAGTGGTGGCTTTAATTGGTCCCTACTGTTATTAAAATAAAGACTAAAGAGGCTGTACCGGTTCAGAATTATCAGTAAATATGCTACACATTCAGTTCTAATAGAACTGAATATTTTAACGCGTTTAGGCTAAATTTTCAGTCACGTGTCACAAATGTGATCTTAATGAATTAAGGCAGCCTCACGTGAAGGTCACTGTCGATGTGAATCTGGTGATAAAAAATACAAATATATTTATTTTCTGCAGCATATATTTGGTTTAAATGTTATTGGTTTAATTTTAAATCCTGAAACACCCGAAAATCCCTCCACCGTCTGTTCGCCGTTTCCCGGTGAAATCCTCAGATTATCCCCGCCACAGAGCGTCCAAACCCGGCCACGAGCAGCACAGACCCGCGCTGCTCCTCGGAGCTCCAGACACCGACTCCTCCAGCAGCTCGAGGCCGGGGCAGGAGCGCTGTTTCCCGCCTCAGACCCGCTCCGAGTCTCGCTGCAGCTTCACGACCGACTCCGGCACCGAACCTCTCCGAACGCACCGCCCCGAGGTTTAACGGGATTTAACGGGTCAAGACCGGGGCATCAGCGCGAGCACACCCGGTCTACGCCTTTAGAATAAAAGCATAAAACTTCAGCAGAAGTGTGCTTTGAGTTTTCATTCACGGGAAGCGACGTAAAACTGCGACCATTGAGGGAGAAAAGCGATAATAATGAGCTGCGCTCGTCATTCACTCATCGTTCATTAGTGCACTTTACAGTTCCAACCTCGCCTCTGTGTGGGGCTCGGGCCTAATTCATGTGTAGACTCAAATTCTTACCTAACTAGAGTATTCACTATAAAAATAAAACACTGTACTGTAAAACATGGACTGACGCTGGCAGTTTTTGATTGAGATTTTCCTTTTTCTAAAAATATATCATAAAAATATATTATGACACCGTTTGTAAGTCATTCCACCTTAAATTTAGTTTGAGAGACATCTGTGGACCAACTTGGTGCTTTTATATTGAAGGAATAATTATGGGTTTCCGGTTTTGTGAGCTGAGCCTCGGGGGCTTTCCTCCTCAGACCGCAGTGCATCATGGGAAGTGTAGTTCAGAAATAGCTGAGCAGGATTTTCTATAAACTCTTTCAAGACTTGAAAATATATACAGAAAATAAATACATTTTATTTCTACGCACCTAACTTCACTTAACTTAACTTAATCAAATAATGATAAATTAAAAAAAAACAGTGTCTTAAATTATGGCTACAAAATAATAAAAAAAAGACTAACTACTCTATAAAGGATCAAAATAATAAAATTGATAAACAATGCATACAGGCAATTGACCAAATACTCTGTCCACACTAAAGTCTGTCTTTTTAAACAATGTTGTAGAATGAAATATTCGTAGAGCATTTAATCCATGTAATCAATCAGGCCAAGCCAAAGTCTGTAGCTCAGCAGGTTAGGTACTGTTTTTACGTCTTTCTGCTGTCAGCACAAAAACAGAGTTAGATCTGGGTTTTTCTGGGGTTTATTAATAAATATAAATACACAATATAAACAGGAAACAGGAAGTGGGTCTAACAGGAAGTGCAAGGGTCAGAAGTCCAGCCACTCGCTCAAGTAAACGCAGGTCGACGGCGAGATCTCACCTCCTTCGTGGCAGTCGTCAAAAACCTGAGAAACACAAACAACACGGGTTTAAACTGTTTTACTGTTTAAGATACACAACAACATTTAAAGATGAATTCTCTTGATTTATTTGTATTTTTTCTTTTTTAGTTAAAAACGCTGAAACTAAAGAACTGGAGTTGTCATCAGTGACTGAGAAAGAAATAATATTGTTTCATGCTTTATTAAGTCACTGTTGTTGAATTTTTAAAATATTGTCTGCCTCTGCTCAGGGTTTATGGAGTAGTTATTACCTTACTTATTATTATTACTTACAATCTAGGAGCTTCTAAGTTTAAAGAGAAGTTATTTAACTTAACTTTTCTAAAGTCCTTCTAAAACCTCCCTAAAGCCTGAATCCAGAACAAAATAAAACCCGTCTAAAAGAAGAAGTCAAAACACTGCAGAAATGTTTAAAAAGCCAAATACTAAGATGCAAAAACAAGAAAATGCTACCAAACATGGCCAAATTTTGAAAACAATGCTTTTAAGTGCTTCTAAAACCGGAGTAAACCCTGAATCCAGTCTAAACATCACACTATTTTTCAATCAAATAAAATCTGTTTGACAAAAGCCTAATTTCCCTCCTTTAACCCGTCCTTAGTCCCGTTACCGCCCGTCTACAGGTGATGACATCAGCTGTTACCGGGCAGAGGCCGCAGGGGGTCTTGATGAGGCCGGTGGGCTGGATGACGGGGTTCACTCCTCGGTAAAGCTTCATCTGTCCGTCAACACTCCCCACGGTGCCTTCTTTCGCCGCGATCACCGTCATCTCCACTTTTCCGTCGTAGATCAGAGTGTTCAGGATGGTCTCGATGTCCTCCATCGACAGGTCCACCTGCAGACCGACAAAACTGGTTCAAGGTGGATTTCAACAGGTTTTAGATGGATTCAAACAGGTTCTGTCCGGGTTAAAACTGGTTTTGGCCGGACCTTGCTGATGCCCAGTTCACTGATGTATTTCCAAACTTCATGAGACGAAGCGAACGAAGAGTTTCTCTGAACCATCGGACTCTGTTTACTCTCCCTCGCTGCCTCCGCCTAGGGAAGGAGGCAAGGAGGCAAGGACACAAGGAGGCAAGGACACAAGGAGGCAAGGACACAAGGAGGCAAGGACGCAAGGAGGCAAGGACACAAGGAGGCAAGGTCACAAGGACACAAGGAGGCAAGGACACAAGGACACAAGGAGGCAAGGACACAAGGACACAAGGAGGGAAGGACACAAGGACACAAGGAGGCAAGGACACAAGGACACAAGGAGGGAAGGACACAAGGACACAAGGAGGCAAGGACACAAGGAGGGAAGGAGATTACACAAAAGTATTAAATAAACACATTTGTATTAAACAGATTGTATTGAATAAACATCTCAGACCGCGTCTTTAACAGGTTTAATACATATATTGATATATTATTGATTATGGGTTATGGGAGTGGTTAGCACTCCTGCTTACCAGCACCAAGATCATGGGTTCGAATCCCGACACTTTCTGTGACAGGACCAAGTGGTAGAAAATGAATATTACTGATAAATTATTGATTATTGGAACCTTGCTCTGGAGGAACTTGAAGCACTGCTGGTTGAGGACCTCCACGAACTCAGACTCAAAGTCCTGGTCGCTGTACCAGGCTCCTCCGGTCACTGAGCGGTCCGGCTGCACGTTATAAAGCATGTACACTTTCTTCTTAGACGCCTAGGACAGAGGAGACGAGAAGGTAAGGGAACAGAAGGACACGAGGACACAAGGAGAGGAGAAGGAGTGAGATTTATTCAGACTAAGGCCTTGATCTGGAGAAGAATCTGAGACTCACCTGAGACTCACCTGAGACTCACCTGAGACTCACCTGAGATTCACCTGAGACTCACCTGAGATTCACCTGAGATTCACCTGAGATTCACCTGAGACTCACCTGAGACTCACCTGAGACTCACCTGAGATTCACCTGAGACTCAACTGTATTAATCAGGTGCAATTAGAGTTCTGTGTGGGGTGGATTATTAAAGTTTATCTCGTTATAATAATGCAGCACATTTATCTGTTATTACTGCGCTCCATGAAGACAAAGGTTTTATTATTAACAGTTTATTACATATCGCTGGTGTATTTGTTTATTGTTATTTTTTTCAGTGAATCACTGCAAACAGGCCCCACCCCATTTCAGGTTTTGACCAGTCTCCAGAGGAAAACCTGGAGCCGGACCTCGTTTGAATCTGAATAAATCTCACTTTAGCTCTGGACCCGGCTCAGAGGGACCCAGAACGGTCTGGACCCGGCTCAGAGGGACCCAGAACGGTCTAGACCCGGCTCAGAGGGACCCCGAACGGTCTGGACCCGGGTCTGGACCCGGCTCAGAGGGACCCAGAACGGTCTGGACCCGGGTCTGGACCCGGCTCAGAGGGACCCAGAACGGTCTGGACCCGGGGCTGGACCCGGCTCAGAGGGACCCAGAACGGTCTAGACCCGGCTCAGCTGGACTTACAGCTACGGACTTGACGGCTTTGATGAGTTTCTTACTCTCCAGGTTTTTCAGGATTTTGTTGATCTCTGTCAGAGGAAGGTTGCTCTTGAAACGGATGTCTCTGCTCCAGATTCCTGCAAGACCAAGACCGGTTCAGAGAAGACCAAAACCGGTTCAGAGAAGACCAAGACCGGTTCAGAGAAGACCAAGACCGGTTCAGAGAAGACCAAGACCGGTTCAGAGAAGACCAAGACCGGTTCAGAGAAGACCAAGACCGGTTTATGGAATACCAGGTCCAGATGTTAACAGAGGAAATGTTTAAACATAGATTTTCTGATTTTTAAAAAAAATTAAATTGTAAAAGCTTCTACTTTTTCTCAGAAACATTTTTTTAGACAAAATTTCACAAACATAAAATAAAAAGTGTTAAAAGTGAAAAAAGTGAGGGTCACCTTTGTTTCCTGCGTCTTCAATGATTTGATAAACCAGCTTCTCCTGATTATCAGAGCCCTTCATCTTACTGCAACAGAGTGAGAAACCCACTAAAACCTGTTCAAGACCCAGTAAAACCAGGTGCAACAGAGAAACAAACCGACTAAAACCTGGTCATAACCGAGTTTAAATTGGCTCAGAAACAATTTAAACCAGTTCTGATTCCTCTGAAACCAGTTTAAATTCCTCTAAAACCTGTTTAAATCCCACTAAAACCTGTTTAAACTACTCTAAAACCAGTTTAAATCTCCCTGAAACCAGATTAAATCTCCCTGAAGCCAGTTTAAATCCCACTAAAACCAGTTTAAATCTCCCTGAAACCAGTTTAAATTCCTCTAAAACCAGTTTAAATCCCACTAAAACCAGTTTAAATTCCTCTAAAACCAGTTTAAATTCCTTTAAAACCCGTTCTAATCCCTCTAGACCCGGTTGTACCTGGTGCTCTGCGTGTCCTTGAGTCGGTACAAAAGTCCTGTGCTGTTTCTGAGAAGATCCAACTGGCCCTGGACCAAGAGGAACTGGGTTTAGTTTTGTCAGAAAAGCGGAGAGTGTTGAGTGAAGGTTCGGACACAGACCACAGACAGAAGTTTGTTGATGGCGGCGGCTCTCTGCTGCGGCTCCAGGTGAGGCATGTCGTTCTGGATCACCTGGTCTGTGATCCCCTGAGGAAACTGCTCACACAGGTCCTTTATCCTGGGACAGAGGGGCACAGGGTCAGAGCCTAAACGCTTAAGTAAACATAACCTCCTTTAACGGACAAAACAAACATCTTGAAGTATTTGGATTTATTTTGGTCAAATCCAGAAAGAAACAAATTGTCTGGGACAGAAAACCTCCAGCTTTATATCACTGTAAATCTGAAGTTTAAAGAGGTGCATTTGAATAAGTTTCTGAAAATCTGTCTAAAAGGAATACAGCTGTTTGCACAGTTTCTACACGAAAAATAGAAAGAACAGTGTTTTTTAAAAAGTGTTTAACTGTTCAGAATCAGACACGAGCTGAGCATCGGTTCTAAACCAGGTCTAAACCAGGGCTAAACCAGGACTAAACCAGTTCTCCAGGGTTCTGACCTCTTCTCGACCTCCGCGGAGTCATACAGGTCCTTCTCCTTCTTCACTTTGACCTCAGCCATGTCTCGGTTTGTCTCGGTTTGTCTCGGTTCGTCTCGGTTCGTCTCAGGTGAATCTGTTGGAGTTTACTGTTATCGGCGCATAGCCATGTGTCGGGTCCTTAAGAGCTCCCGCGGCTGCCCGAGAGCTGCCTGAGTAAAAAGAACAATAAACCAGAATAACTGAACAGCATCTTAAGCTAATTCTCATGTGCAGCTCCAAAATATTATCGTTATGCATTTAAATTCAATTCAAATGGACTGGTTTTGACAAATAGAAATAAGCAGTATTATTCTGCTTCACATCACAACGGTCTCCAAAAATAAATAAATAATTTATCTAAATAGTTTAGTTTGACTAAAAGTTTTTCCATAGACTTGTATTGAAGGCTATTAGCATCTGAAGCTAAATTATTGATATTTCTCCATTAAAATCGTTTTACCTCAAGTAAACTCATGCAATATACTCCAAAGTGACAAAACTTTTTGAAATATTTAATTTAATATCATCGGGTTAAATGAATACACAGAATATTGTATCTTTTACTTTGATAAAGCCGTTTATGTTTATCAAGGCAGTGTATACAGCGCGCATGCGCAGTGCGGCCGGGCTGGTTGCTATGGTGACGTCTAACAGCGGCTGGAGCCACAGCAGCAGTTTTAAATGAATAAACCTGAATTAAGGACAAAATACAGGACTTTCATCGGAATAAGACGCGTTTTGGTGAGTTTTATTTTTGCTCGGCAGGATTTGATTAGATAAACAAGAAGTTTTGTTTTGACAAAACTCACAAACGAAAGAGCATTAGCGTCTTGGGCTTCTGTTTGTGGTTTTCTGGTGCATACAGCAGGAGAACGGATGATTAACGTTTTAAAAAGCTTTATAATAGTTCAGATACTTAAAAAGAAATAAAAAAAATAGATGATTTGAATTAATAAAAGTCTTTCTATTGGAGCTGTTTGAATGTTGGAGAAGATCTGAAGTGAAAACAGAACAGAAACTGTTATTCAAAATATGTAAATGCAGACGTTTAGAAGAAAAGTAATTCAAGTTTATCTTATCCACGTGTTTTTTAAGCTCAATTTCCCAATAAAATAGAAACAAACGTGTCTTAACCAGGTCTGAACAGGATCTTGTCTTGTCCTCATCTCGTCTGTGATTGGCTCCTCTCTGATCGTCTCGTCTGTGATTGGCTCCTCTCTGATCGTCTCGTCTGTGATTGGCTCCTCTCTGATCGTCTCGTCTGTGATTGGCTCCTCTCTGATCGTCTCGTCTGTGATTGGCTCCTCTCTGATCGTCTCGTCTGTGATTGGCTGCAAGCGTTGCCATGACGGCGGGGTCGGTGTCAGCTCCTCTCATCATTCCCATCATCCCTCTGTCTCCACGGCAACCCAAGAACCACATTGACACCAGCACCAGGATCTGCATCCAGTCAGGTACTAAACCAGGTCTAAACCAGGTCTGAACCAGGTCTAAACCAGGTCTGAACTAGGTCTAAACCAGGACTGAACCAGGACTAAGCCAGGTCTGAACCAGGTCTGAACCAGGACTGAACCAGAACTAGCAGGTTTGAACCAAGGTCCACTTCCAGGTAATTTGTCCAAATCATATATTGTCCCCTCAGACCCCGGTTCAGCCCGGTCTTTGTCCCCTCAGACCCCGGTTCAGCCCGGTCTTTGTCTCCTCAGACCCCGGTTCAGCCCGGTCTTTGTCCCCTCAGACCCCGGTTCAGCCCGGTCTTTGTCTCCTCAGACCCCGGTTCAGCCCGGTCTTTGTCCCCTCAGACCCCGGTTCAGCCCGGTCTTTGTCTCCTCAGAGTCTCAGGACGCGGAGGTGTTCTTCACTGTGGACGGGTCTAAACCTGTGACTCTCAAAGAAACACTGAGCTCCAGGAAATACACTGAGCCCATCCTCCTCCCCCCGGGACGGGTCTGTGTGAGGGCCACCGCCGTGTCCCGGTAAGACCAGGACCAGGACCAGACTGAACTGAACCAGGACCAGACCAGGACCAGACCAGGACCAGACCAGGACCAGACCAGGACCAGACTGAACTGAACCAGGACCAGACCAGGACCAGACCAGACTGAACCAGGACCAGACCAGGACCAGACCAGGACCAGACCAGGACCAGACCAGGACCAGACTGAACTGAAACAGGACCAGACCAGGACCAGACCAGGACCAGACCAGGACCAGACTGAACTGAACCAGGACCAGACCAGACTGAACCAGGACCAGACCAGGACCAGACCAGGACCAGACTGAACTGAAACAGGACCAGACCAGGACCAGACCAGACTGAACCAGGACCAGACCAGGACCAGACCAGGACCAGACCAGGACCAGACCAGGACCAGACTGAACTGAAACAGGACCAGACCAGGACCAGACCAGACTGAACCAGGAACACACAGGACCAAATCTGGTCTAACTCTGGTGTAACCTGGACTAAATCTGGTCTAACCTGGTCTTAGTGACGGCAGGGAGAGTTCTACTGTGACCAAGGTCTTCACTGTTGATGATGTCACGCCCCAGAATCCTGTACCGACCAATCAGAGCGCTTCTCAGGTAATCACCGACCAATCACAGCTCATTAATCCACTGCCTTCACTGAACCTGATCTGTCTGTGTTTTACTGCAGCGGGGCTCTGAGGTCACTTCCTGTTTGGATCCTGCTACTTCCTGTAGAAAGACCCCAGGTGAGGAGGGAAGGAAGTGGCGAGGAAAGGAGGGAAGGAAGTAGTATTGAAAATGAGTGTGCTTTGTTTCAGAGCCAAAGTCGAGAAGAAGTCCTCCTTCAGGTCCTCGTTTCCTCAGCAGCCGTCTGGACTTTAGACCTGAAGACCTGGTAAGACCTGGTTTAGACCTTGTTTAGTCCTATCTAGTCCTGGTTTAGGACTGGTTTTATGTGCTCTTTGTGTCCCAGAGTTTCCTGAAGACCCTGAGCAAGACCGAGAAGAACCGGATCCAGAGAGAGACCGACTTCCTGCTGTGAGTCCAGACTTAGTCCAGAGTTAGTCCAGGTTTAGACCGGAGTTAGTCCAGGTTTAGACTGGAGTTAGTCCAGGTTTAGACCTGAGTTTGTCCAGGTTTAGACCTGAGTTGGTCCAGGTTTAGACTGGAGTTAGTCCAGGTTTAGACCTGAGTTGGTCCAGGTTTAGACCTGAGTTGGTCCAGGTTTAGACTGGAGTTAGTCCAGGTTTAGACCTGAGTTGGTCCAGGTTTAGACCTGAGTTGGTCCAGGTTTAGACTGGAGTTAGTCCAGGTTTAGACCTGAGTTGGTCCAGGTTTAGACCTGAGTTAGTCCAGGTTTAGACCTGAGTTTGTCCAGGTTTAGAACATAGTTAGTCCAGACTTAGTCCAGGTTTAGACCGGAGTTAGTCCAGGTTTAGACCATTCATGTGAAAAGCATTGCTTTTGTCTCAGATTTATCTCAGTCTTGTCACAGAACCAGGACTGACCCGGACTGACCAGGACTGAACAGGACTGACCCAGACCTGGACTGATGCGGACTGACCCGGACTGACCCAGACCAGGACTGACCTGGACTAACTGACCTCGACTAACCCGGACTGACCCGGACTGACCTGGACTAACCCGATCTTGTCTGTCTGCAGTTGTAGCGAGTGCCTGGGCCCCAGACCCTCAGACCCTTTGGCTCACTTCTGTCCTCACTGTGGATCTGTGGTCCCAGTGCTGCCCCCGACCAGAACACTGCCCCCTGCTGAAGCTGGACAGGTACTGCACCAGGTCTAAAGGGGCTTTAACAGGGTTTAGAAGGAATGGAACTGGTTTTAGATGGATTTGAACAGGGCTTAGACACATTTAAATATATTTACTTGATTTTGCACTGGTAACAATTCATCCTGACCTGCTTCTAGCTGGTCCTGACCTGGTTTTTGCTGGTCCTAACCTGGTTCCAGCTAGTCCTGACTTGGTTTTTGCTGGTTTTGCAGATGAAGTCCTGTGTGAGCTGCAGGTCTTTGGCTCCGGTTCAGACTCAGACTTGTTTTGTTTGTGAGGCTCCAGTAAAACCTCAGCTTCAGCCTCAGAGCAGCCTCCGCCTCAGAGTAAGTCCGGGTTAGACCTGGTTTAGACCTGGTTAGACCTGATCCTGGTTAGACCTGTTTTTTTCTGTTCTAGGAGCCGGTCTTATGTTCGGTCTGTGGGAGTCTGAACCCTCCTCAAGTCTCTAGCTGTGTTTCTTGTGAGACCTCCCTGAGCCCGGCCCCAGGTTCGGCCCCCGGTCCTGTGTGTAACGGTGCCCCCTGTGGTCGGAGTTTAATCCACACCCAGTCAGGATCCCAGGTCAGTAACACTTTAGATCTGGTTCTGAACACCTGCAGAGTCAGATCTGTGTGAGGTGCATTGTGGGATCTGTAGTAACCCTGTGTGTGCTCAGCCTGGTCATGTGATCAGGTGTGTTTCCTGTCTCAGGTGTGGAGCATCTGGACCCACCTCCGCCTCGTTCTGCTCCAACTGTGGCTCCGCCCTCAGAGCCCCGCCCACTCAGCAGCGGGTGGCGAATCAGAGCCCTGTTTCCAGCCCCGCCCCCCGAGGGACGGCCCCACCTACAGCAGAGCGCCACACTCAGACTGTAGGACTCTATTTCCCATCAGCCACTGCTCTGAGGAAGAACCAGGACCAGAACCAAACCCAGAAGATCAAAGACCAAAGACCACTGAGCGCCATCAGCCCCGGAAGAGGTCAGAACGGGTTTAGAGGGATCTGAACAGGTTTTAGATGGATTTGAGCAGGTTTTAGTTGGATTTAAACAGGTTTTAGTTGGATTTAAGCAGGTTTTATTTAGATGTAAACATGTTTTACTTGGTTGTGACCTGGTTTTGAACAGGTTTCTGGAGGCAGCAGGTGGACCATGTCTGTGCTCACTTCAGGAGTTACGCCCAGAACAACGCCCCCTTCAGGACTCTGCTGGGAGAGCCACGCCTCGGACGGGTCTGTGTCTGGACTCTGTCACTGTCATTATTTAATGTTATTTTTTAATAATTTTGCTTCAATCTAATAAAGTCTAACAAAAGTCTGAAAACATGCTCTTCCTGCTTCTGTTTAATGGTTTATTATCTTCAACAAGATTCTTCTCATCTTTATAAAAACACTTGAAAGGTCCTTGAAAAAGCTTAAGGTCTTGAATCTAAAGTTTGAATCTGTGAAGCAACTTTCTCTGTTGCAGCTGGTTTCTGCCGTGATTCAAGATGATCCTCATGAAGTGACTCTGACCATCAGCTTCTCATCGGCACAAAACCAGAACCAGGACCAGAACCAGGACCAGAACCAGGTCCTGAACCAGGTTCTAAACCAGGTCTGACCCAAACCCAGTTCCAGCCGTTTACTCTCTGTCCACACTTCTCCTCATCATGAGCTTCTGCCTGTTCTCCAGGTGAGCGCTGATGGAGGAGCGCCTCCAGGGGGCAGCACCGGGCCCCTGACTCTCAGCAGAGCGCCTCCAGGGGGCAGCACCGGGCCCCTGACTCTCAGCAGAGCGCCTCCAGGGGGCAGCACCGGGCCCCAGACTCTCAGCAGAGCGCCTCCAGGGGGCAGCACCGGGCCCCAGACTCTCAGCAGCGTCACAGAAGGAGCTGGACTCAAGAGTAAGACTCACTTCTGATAAAGTTCTGTGAGGGACAGATTTATCTGGTTGTCTCTGGTTTGTTTTAGTCTCATATGAGTCACATTTTGTTCAGGTTTGGACATTTATAGTTTTCTCTGCTGCTGGTGCGTTTTAATTTTCTTTTCATTATTTGTGGGTGATTTTCTGTCCTTTGTTCCTTTTTCTTGTGTTATTCTGGACCATTTCGATATTCGAGACGTTTATGTCTGACCCTGACGCTGTGTCGCTCTGTTGCAGTGAAACCAAAAGGAGCTCAGGACGCGATGCTGTGATGTCACTACGTAACACTTAACTGGAATTATGTCACATGACTGAGTTTTCAGTTTTTCAGTTTTCACTCTTTTGGAAAAAAAAACATTTTCTGGACGTGGAGTGAACAGAGGCAATATTTTAGACTCATTTTGTCTTTTTTACTGTTGTTGTTGGAACTAACTGGAACATGTCTGAAGGATTTGTGACAGCTAAACATTAAATAAAACATTTTTCTTACATGACTGATGAAGACTTGAGCTGAAAACATGAGCCTTACTCTTGTTCTAATTCTGTTTGAGGAGGTTTCTGTCTGTTTCTGTCCTGAGCCTCGTTAGCAGCTTGTTTGAGAGACGTGTCATGGATCAACAGAGAGAATACACTTTTAAACGAGACATATTCAGAGATCAAATTAATTTAATCTCAATTTATACAGCTCAGTATCAGCTGGACTCAAAAACTCAGCTCCAACCAAAGCCGCGGCGTCCGACCGTCTGAGCCTAGTTTAGGTCATTATTGTTCTCACCTGGTTCTGGTTGAATAAAGCTTAAATAGATGAATAAATAAACAGGTTTGATGATGTCACTGATTTCTCACAGACACAGACCCCTCTGGACCCCTCTGCCAGTTTTAGCGATTAAAGTTTCCTTGTGTTGAAAAAGAAAAAACAAAACTCAAGTTTATACAATTTTCCATCCCATACATTCAAGATTTATTCTGATTTTATTTTTATTTTTTTTGCAAAAGTCGTTGCTCCTGGGTCCCTAGGACAAAAAAAATGTATATTAATGGTTGTAATGGAAACATTTAGGGATTTCAACACCAGGAAATGAAAAATTAAAACAGAAACCAAATGTCAGCGGTAGAGTATTGAAAAAATGCATTTTGAATGAGAGTCAATGGCACAAAAAATACTGAAGGGACACAGGTGGAATTTAGTTTAAAAGGCATAAGAAAGACTTACAAAAAAAATAAATTAATTAAAATTTTCACAAACTGAACAGCTGAAAGGTTTCTCTCCAAAGTCTAACATCCTGCAGTTTGTGTTTGTTCAGTAAAAACAAAGGCCAGGGCTTCATTTAGAGACTGTTTAATGACTGTTTAAAGACCTGGAGGAATCATTCACAGGAAGCAGCAATGACACTGTATTAATAAGATTATTATATTTGATATTTTATGCGAGAATATTAGTGTATTTGCAAATAGTGCTGAAGAAATTGAGATACAGGACTTTAATGAAGAGTGAGAGATGGCTCAGAAATGTTCCTAATGAAAATATACAGACATCTATTTTCATTCATGAATACACAAGATGGAGTTTTTGTGAATGTTCTAGAACCGTCCTGGACCCACTCCGTCTACGGACATTCTCCCTAAAGGTCCCTCTTTCTTTTTTGTCTATTTGCTGCTTATTTTATTCTGAAAAGCCGTTCAACAGGCAACAGTTAAAAATTGTTTTTTTGGGGAGGCCTTTTTTGCATTTATTTGACCGTTGAATTAAATTGGTTTATGTAAATAAAATTGATTAAAAAGGTCCAGAGCTCGGAGACATTAACTAGGGGTGGGAATCTTTTGGAATCTCTCAATTCGATTCATATTGATTCTTGGGGATCACAATTTGATTACAAATCTATTCATGATTTTTCGATTCACGATTCAAAAACAATTGTCCAATTTTAATCAATTTTCGACTTGATATATTTTTATTTATATTTTATTTCAGTTTGCAGTTTAGTGTTACTGTTTTCTGTTTCTATTTGACTGTGTCTTAAAGAAAAATACCACTGCATCAAAAACATGAAACGTATTCTGTTTTCTTTTCCTGCACATTAAACAACTTCTAGTATAAAAATAAAAAAATACAATAAAATATTTTTACAAAAATAAGATGGTGAATGCACAAATTTAATTAAATAAAATAAGTTGCTAAATGCATAAACAATGTGCAACAGTAACAATAACTATTTATTCTGCACTCAACGTGTCCCACAATGCATCAGTAAAAGTAGTGAGCAGCGATGGTCACATGACTCCGTGTTTATCTGAACACAACAGGTTTAAATGAAACGAGTGAGAGACAAGTTTTACTCTTTGTGGAAATAATAATAAAGGGGTGGTTAGCGCTCCTGCTTCACAGCAAGAAGGTCGTGAGTTCGAATCCCGGCTCAAACATCTCTGGCCAATTCAAACACCCTTAGCTGGTTCTGGCTGAGTCAAACATCGTCGTCTAACTCTGGTCTCTCTGGAGTCTGTCCTCCCCGTGTCTCCGTGGGGTCTCTCTGGAGTCTGTCCTCTTCGTGTCTCCGTGGGGTCTCTCTGGAGTCTGTCCTCCCCGTGTCTCCGTGGGGTCTCTCTGGAGTCTGTCCTCCCTCTGTCTCCGTGGGGTCTCTCTGGAGTCTGTCCTCCCCGTGTCTCCGTGGGGTCTCTCTGGAGTCTGTCCTCCCTCTGTCTCCGTCCAAACACCTGCACGTTCAGGTTAACTGACTCTAAAGTGTCCCTAGTGGATGAATGTGAGAGTGAATGGTTGTCTGTCAATGTTGGTCTCTAAGTGTTAACCCTGCGACGAACTGTCCACTGTCCAGGATGTACCCCGCCTAAGGCCCAAAGCTGCTGGGATAGTCTCCAGCCCCTCTGAGACAGAAACCTGCAATAGTCCAGTCTGTTCTGGGCATTAATGGGACAAGTCTTGTTGAATAAAACAAGTGGGTAGTTATTATTATATATTATTATATTAAGAAAATATATAAAAATTATTTCACTGGATCCAGACAAGTTTTACACAAAGACGTCAGACTGTTCTTTAACAGACTCGTCCCACATTGACCGTCACAGCCTCGGTCGGCTCTGGCCCCGGCTCAGACCCCGGCTCTGGCCCCGGCTCAGACCCCGGCTCAGACCCCGGCTCAGACCCCGGCTCTGGCCCCGGCTCAGACCCCGGCTCAGACCCCGGCTCAGGCCCCGGCTCAGGCCCCGGCTCAGGCCCCGGCTCAGACCCCGGCTCAGACCCCGGCTCAGACCCCGGCTCAGACCCCGGCTCAGGCCCGGCTCAGACCCCGGCTCAGGCCCCGGCTCAGACCCCGGCTCTGGCCCCGGCCTCTCGGTGTGGAAGGATGTGTCTTCTCAAACTGATGTTCTGCGTGAAGCCTTTCTGGCAGAAGGGGCAGCTGAAGGGCTTGTCTCCCGTGTGAGTTCTCATGTGAGTGTTCAGGTTCCCTCTGTCGGTGAAGCCTTTCTGACAAACTGAACAGCTGAAGGGCCGCTCTCCGTGTGAGTCGCTGTGTGTTGTTTCAGGTGACTTTTCTGTGAAAAGCTCTTGTTACAAACTGGACAGCTGAAGGGTCTCAGTCCTGTGTGGATTAAGACGTGTCGCTGTAACTCCGCATTTCTCTGAAAACTCTTGCCACAGTCAGAGCATTTGTGTCGTTTGGCGTTTGCTCCTGAAGAGTCGGCTTTGGACGGTTCCGGTTTGACCTTCGGGGGCTTCTCTGTGTGAGTTCTCATGTGTCTCTTCAGGTTTATTTTTTGAGTAAAACCTTTCTCGCAAACGTTACACTTGAACGGTCTCTGTCCCGTGTGAACCGGCATGTGTCGTTCTAACTCGGAGTTGCGCAGAAACCTCTTCTCACACTCAGAGCATTTGTAGCGTTTGTTTTTTCCTCCGCGCCGCTCTCACAGAGGAGTCGGTGTGGATCATGGCGAAGCTCCTTTTCGACGGAGACTGTTCCTGGGTGTAGTCTTCAGAACGGTCCGTGGAGAGTCCGTCAGAGTCTGAGTGTAAATGTGTGAGTGGATCTGAGCTGCAGCCTGCTTCTGCTCCACAGTCCTCTCCATTAGGTTCCTCTCTGTTCTCCTCAGTTGGTCTTTGATGAAGCACAGAGGACTTGTCTTCATCATCTTCAGTTTTCACAGAGACAGGAGTGAATGGGAACTCCTGCAGCTGTTCTTCCTCTGGTTCCTCTTTAATGTGGACCGGCTCCAGACTGGACTCTACTTCTTCCCGAGTCACTGTCACGATCTGAACGCCTGCAGGACACAGAGCAGATGTTAATGTTTGAGCAGAGACCAGCCCCATATCGAGACGAGGACAGTATTAAGCTCTGAAAAACACACAGAGTAAACAAAGAGTAAAGGACGAGACCCAAATGTTTGATGTGAATACAAACTGAGCTCTGGAGTCGCTGCTGCAGCAAACATCGACGATGAGACTGAAATAAAGAATCTTTATGTGAAAAGGAAAAGTGGACTGAGAGTAATTTAATGTAATTAAAGTCTATCTCATTTCCATCGATCAAAGGAAACCACCACCTTTTCATCTGAAACGTAAATGTTCCCAAGTAGTCGCTTTGTGGTCCACGACCACGACCAGGACCAGGTCTGGACCAGGTCTGAACCAGGTCCAGGACCAGGACCAGGACCAGGTCTGAACCAGGACCAGGACCACGTAGTC
>JAWCTZ010001029.1:0-25848 GCA_036850595.1 Rhyacichthys aspro | reverse complement strand
AATTTCAATTTGCAATTTAGCAAAAAAAAAAAAAAAAAAACACTCCAAAACAACATTGCTGCTTCATATGAAGGGATCTGGACTTGCCATTGTGCATCTGAAAATGGCCATAGAACAGCTCCAGAGCACATAGTCTGCCACAAAAGCCCTAGTCTTAATACAACTCTGGAGTGTACAGTATGAGATAATAGGATCATTTTAGCTAAAAACTGGATTAGTTGTGTAAATATGCCTTGGGAGCTCTGTAAATAAAGTAATAATGCAAATAGACAAAGTAAAAGCCCTAGTGTCAGCAGAGGCCTACAGTAATAAACATTAAATCTGAGACCTAATGAAAGTTAAGCATTTTGAGCAACACCAGGGACACTCTTAATCCTCCTTGTTCCTTTTCATTCAGACCTAAAAACAGGGAGATATTAGTAGTAAACTTGTTTCAGAAGTCATTGTGCAAAGACATTTGTACAAAATATTGTTTTCGTGACGCAATTTATTGTTATTATTTAATACAATTTTTAATGTTTGAATTGTTTTTAAAAAATGAGCCAATGTCTGTCTCACAAAGCAAGTGGAAGGTGATTCAGACCGGTCATTTTTTAGAAAGAAAACACAGACCACCACACACCACTGTACATCCATTACTGCTATCAATTGTTGAAGATTGCAAAGAGAAGGAGATAATTCAACAACAAGAGGAATGAAAAAGATGTGTCAGTTGTGGAAAATTACAGTTTATGAATATTCAGCACAGAAATCTACCCCCTTAAATCAAATGAGTGTCACTGCTTTTAATTACAGCACAAATGGATGGCTCTTTATTTATACCATTGATTTGAGAGCCTTCATTTCTCATCTTCAGTTCTGTAGTAAATATAAGCCTAAGAGCCCAAGTCTGATTTGCCTTCATCTAAACCTGCTTCAGTTGGTCATTGGATGGAGGCTTAGTACATTACTTACTTTTATATTACTTTAATATACTACAGCTATATTTAATTACCTTGCAAAGCCACTGTTTTATTACTTAACATTAAGTTTGTGTATGAATGATGCAGACATTATACATAGTAATATATCAAAAACCAATGACAAATTGCAGTAGAATCTGCTTTGTGAGATAGATTGTTGTATGTTTTTTATGTTTTGGTGTTTGTATGTGTGTGTTGACTATATATTTGTACAGGTTTAGTTTTGTACTGTGAATGTTTAGTCTGAGAGTTTGTGTGTGAAAGACGACTTCTCTGACTGTAGTGTAATGTGTCACTGTGTCTGTGTGTCCATATACCTGTCCTCTGTGTGTTTTTATGAACACCTCTTGTCCTTGTGCCTCCCTCCTCTCATGCTTTAGGACAAGACGAGTGCTCTGAGCCTCAGTAACGTGGCGGGGGTCTTCTACATCCTGATCGGCGGTCTGGGGCTGGCCATGCTGGTGGCTCTCGTAGAGTTTTGCTACAAGTCCAGGACCGAGTCTCGCCGAATGAAGGTGTCCACCGCGCGAGCTGCTGCTGCCACAGCCGCTCAGGCCTTTCACTGCTCAGCCTTAGACAGTGGTGCTAGCGCCCCCTACACAGAGCTGCAGAGCTACGGCCTGTACGCCAACAACACTGTTAAGATATAAGGGCAGAGCACAGCTATGGGGTAGGAAACGCTGTGTTCAAGCCTTCATGATGATGATGATGATGATGCTGATGACATCCGCCTGCTCACCCGTCCATCTAACCGTGATCACAGCAGGGCCTCTCAGGCTTTCACCGCAAGCAACGCTCTCCTGTACCTCTCTCTCTGCCGCTCGTCTACGTCACTGACCTCTTAGTGTTGTCCATCACTTGATTTAAAATTGCCCTTATGCCATTTAGTTTTCAACAATGATTTATTGATTCTTGATGGAGATACATTTACTACTAAAAACAGTTTAGAAAAGTAGTAAAAGTAGTAAGGTTTTTGGACCCGTTTTCATAAGCTTCCTAATCCTAGAATTTATCTACACTACAGTATCAAACATTATTCAACAATTTTAAGTGAAATTGTAAAACAATTAATTTTAGCATCTAGACGTTTGTTGGTTTTAATAGCCAGTAGGGAGCCATGGTGTGACATTTTTTAAATACCAGCCTGTAGTTTCATTTTTAATTCCCTAAAGTAATGGGCTCTTTCAAATATATTTTTATTGATGCGGGCCTTTAACATTAATATCAGGAGTCAACCACGTGTTTTCTCTTCTGAAGTCACACATTTGTCATCACAATTTACCAAAGGTGAAAATATCCCAGATGCAGCTCTGGTGTAAGGGCAATTTGAATCACAGTGGTACATCTATCTACCTCAGTCTTTCCGCCGCACCCTCTCCTCTTTTTGCTGACTGTCTTGCAAAGCAGGGCCCATTGTGGTGAACATCCTTTATATGTCTACCATTAGACAGGCCTGTGTTTCATCCCTGCTTTAACTTAGTGTAGTCTAACTCCAACTCTTGCATTTGCAGAGATCTGTTACTTATTATGTACTGCGACACTGAGCTACTGCCTCAACACCTGAACTATCCTGTTAGTCGTCTGGTTGGTGCATCAATTTACAACAAACAGCAAACTCTGATTTCCTCTTTCCACATCAAAGACCCACTAGACTCCCTCACATCTACTTCATACAAAAAGACCAAAAAGCAAAGACAGGGAGTGATCTTTTTCGCGAATCTCTTATGTTTTAATCAGCGCACTAAGATGCACCTGATCTGTATGCTGATGACTCGGCCGAGGAGCCTATTAGTCCAGCGGCGCCTTTATGCTATTTGGCTTGAAAGAAACTACGCTGTTCCAATTAGGGGCGGGTGTGATACTCCAATCCCAGTGCAGCACTCACCAGTTGCTTCATATCACACATGCTTTGCCCAATTTAATCAGTTCAAATTGGCAGGCCGACACGGAGGAGGCACATGTGCACCTACATACACACAACACACATCATTAGGCTGGTTTACTGGAGCTTACAGCCTGTTATGGACCATACTGGGGGAGGGACACCAGTGAGTGAAGCGTGGTCAGACTGCACACACACTGCTCTGCTGCTCCTTTTACAAATTAGGACATTGTTCGCATCGGTCAGTGCTACAATTTAACATCCTAAATAACCAATCAGCTGTCTTCCCAAGGCATAATATGCAATTTGGCTCCAGGCTTAGGGTTTTTTTTTTGTATGGCGATGCTAAAGCCGGCTGATAGTTGTCGATGTTGGCACATTGTAATTTATTCTGGGTGTCACTCTTAAAATTCAGTCTCTTTCCCCCTGTGATGGGCTAAAAACATGTCGAGTGTACTACAGAGTTTGCTGCCTGACAAAACAGCAATACATCAAGGTTAATTCACTCTTGAAATGGCTAAGTTGAAGCACTTTAAGTATTTTTGGTAAAGACAGATTTATTGATTTACTGAAAATGCCACATGTGGATGTCTATATTTTCTCATGGAAGTAAAACCAGCTCAAAATATCATTCCAGAAGAGAAGAAAACTAAAAGCTGAGACAAACAACTCAGTGTGCCAGCACCACGTTCACAAAGAAACAGCTCATGAATATATTAATGTAATAAAGGCCTAAGAATCTGCATAGCATTACGAAGGTCTATTCTCGTATCTGTAAAGTAGATTTGTTCCACTTGTTGCTCTGATTAACGCTTTTCCTGTTCTGATCAGACTTAATACATGCCTGATCAGAAATGAGGAAGGTGATGTATAGACTGTAACATGCTTTTATTTATCTTTTTCTTTTTTCTTTTTTTTTCTTTTTTTTTTACAGCAATCCATAAACGACGCCATGCGCTGCTCCACACTGACCAGAATGAGCGGTAATGGGAGTGGTGGAGAGAACGGACGAATCCTCACCCACGACTTCCCCAAGACCGTTCAGACGCTACCCTGTATGAGCCACACTGCCAGCATGGGACTGGGAGCCTCCGGCATGTGATGTGATCACATGACTTTGCTGGCGGCGAGGTATAAACAGGGTGGGGGTTGCAAAAGAGGAGCACAAGACTCTATGACCTCAAACAACATGGCTGCCCGGTTTTGGCCCAGTTATTCTCCTGGCTGTCAACTCGCCCGACTTAAAGACTATACTTACTGCCAAAATGCATTCTCAATCCGCTCCCTAGAAAACTGTAAACAGTGACTTGCACCATTTTTAATAAGTCAGTGTTTGAAACAAAGATAAGAAAAAGATGGGAAGTGTGCTGCAATAAAGAAGCCGTCCACAGGTTTTTGAATTTTTTACAGTGTTCATATCTGTGACAAAAAAAGACTCTTCTTCTGTGTGTCGCCTGCGGTGCCATTTCAATGGAGCTATTGATGTTAGTCTGTGTGTGCAATATTTTCACCTCCACTGCTGACTTTTGACTACCTAGAGGCTGTCCGTTGGCTGATGGATCATGTCTTTGCACAGATGCTATGGCAGGAGGAGGAAAAACTACACTTTGAGACTGCTATTGCCATTAGATATTGTTTTGGGACACTCTCCTTTATTGTCTCCTTAACTCACCATTACAGAAGGACAACATGCTTTGTGTAGCATATAGTTTTATGACATACTACATGGTTTACACTGTCATTTTGCGCAAAACAATGGTTGAATCCTTATACCGGAAGCGATGCTGTGTTACGTTGAATACAACAGACATGTATTGCTGCTGCAGCTCATTCAACACGTCATGCCTTGTCTTTGTGCCATATCATTGTCACTCTTGCACACAACTATTTACACGTGTTGCCACTGAGTCAGTGTTAGAGATTACACAGAGCGTCGGTGAGCACTTTTAGAAATGAATACCATGGATAGAGAGTTGGAAACTAGATGGCACATGTGGCTTTGTACAGTACTGAGCGACCTTACACTGTATCCTACTGTTGTGACATTCATGGCACATCCATTCATTCACTAAGAGGTCCATTAGCAGCACAAGTTATAGACCTGAGATGGACAGAAAATGTTAGTCAAACTATCTCCAGAGCTATCACAACACAACTGCTGTGATGTACGTTCACATGAATTGGGTTTTAATGAAATGGACAGAGTGGCTGTTCACTCTCAGTTTATTGAGGGTGCCATATCTTCTCTAGATTGTGTGTGACCTATAAAAGCAAACTTGGCCTCCATTTACTGTCGCTGGCTCGCTCTAGAAAGAGGCAGGCTTTATGTGACTGGCAGATCCACTGTCACTGTTATTTGTGTTCATGGGGAACCAAGGTTACGATGGTCACCGTACGGCACAGCTGCAGAGATCTGTTCTTTTCAGATCGTGTCAGATGAATAGAAATTAGAGTGGCATGCCCTGGACGGCAGAGAGCTATATGGCAAAGGGTAGGCCTTTAAGAATAAAACCACATGAAAAGCACTTCACTTTTGTTTACATTTGTTTGATGATGATGTGCGTTGTATTTTTGGAAGTGACTGTCAGGAAAATGTCAAAATGAATTGAATGCACAACTTTGCACAAAAGAAAAAATTTGAGAAAAATCACAGACTCACACCATCCAAGCAGCTGTACATTATGATTCTCTTTCAATGACACTGCTGTCATAATTATAAAAATCAGAACCAAATTGGCATCTGTTTTTTTTTTTTTTTTTTGTTTTTTTTGTTTTTTGTTTTGTTTTTTTTTGGGGGGGGGGGGTTGAGATATATATCAAGCCTCATATAATTTGTGTACATTATAAAACAAATTTGTAACAATGACAGTCATTCTCTAAAAATACAGCGGACATCACATACTGTTGCTTTGTATTATTATAAAAGAGTGGTTATTCTGAGGTTATATGAAGGTTGTTACTACGCACTGCTGCTAAAGGCCCATAATCTGCCCCTCATCTACTATTTTCTCCAATCATTTTCTGCTTCAAAATATGGTACCAAATTCTCACAGAAAATGGGCAGTCCAAGTTTACTGAAAGGAAACATATCTCCACCTAAGATGTATATAAAATGCTTCTCTCTTCTCCAGTGACAATGTTTGTTCTTCCTCCAATCAAGCTTCAGTGTACCTGGATTAGTTTCCTACCTGCCTCCTGCGTGTTTCCTTCTTCCTTCGCCTCTGCGTCTTCTCGGCTGATGTTGTATGAATTAGGACACAGCACAGCACTCTTCAGTGGAGGCTTTATCTTATAAAAAGATGTTTTATATGCCATAACTGATTTGTAAAAAAAGAGACTCAATGAGACTCAATGTTTGTATTATAAAGAAGAGCTGGGAGACCAGAAATTGTTCTTGTTACACTTTACGAAGTGTAAAAAAATAATAAAAACACACATGCAGAGAGACTGGTGTTGAATTGTAGACGCTACTGTTGTTTAAAGGCAGTTTTGGTTCATTTTGCAATTTTAAGAAAACCTCTTGGTGTTTTTTAAGTGCTTGGATTTTAACCCCATTTGAATATTTGTTGTTTTTATTTACTGAATTTTAATCACACTTTGTTCACATCATTGTTGTTCTTTTTTATGAAAAGGGTGTTGGCATTAAAAAGATAGTCAATAAATAGCTATTAGGAATCCAACTTTTGAGAAATAAACATTTTTTTCTAACCAAAGTGTCCTGGAAGGAAGTCATCATGCTTTTGTAACAGAATAAAGGAATAAACTATCTATATTTGCTCCATTTTATTTCCACAGATGTTGCTCACATATCTTTCTGCGAGCCTGGGGCGAATGGGATATGACTTTATCCTTTTCCACTTGTAGTATCTAATGTGCTGCCAGACTCTGAAAGGGGTGCAGTCTTCCGAGAAATCACCTTACGAGGTCTGTCTTTGTGAAAGGAAGAAAATGTCGCCGTTGCACAAGCTGCAAGACAATTAAAAATATCTACTTGTGTCGACTTAATGGTCCTCATCAGGTTATACACCGAACAGAGCGAGCGGCGAATTAGCGAGCACCATGACTTGCATTTTTCTCAGACTGTTTTGCAGCGTGTTAGCTCGAGTGAAAAGAGGTGACTGAGACTGCACAGAGACAATGAGACTGGGATAACCGAGTAAGAAGCAAGTTAGGTGATGCTGAAGTTTTGACTTAAAAAAAAAACAAACCTGTTTTTTCTATCCCTCCATTACAGCAAGCACAGGCCCATGAAAATGTTTTGAAAATTAGTACTGCCCTCTGGAAACTTGGATCTACAGAGACCGGACTACTATTTTTTTTTATTCAATAGAAAAATAATGGCAGGGCAGGCTAACACAAAAGTACTTTTAATGCCTCTAACAGTCCACCTTGTGTAACCTGGCCAGATGAAAAAAACATAGGACACCAAGCATTCATTTAGACAAACACTCTTAATATTATGTTGAAAATGGAGTTCATTCATGTCCTAATGGTGTTTTATACTCAGTTTTCAGCCACAAAGTGATGTGAAACAGACTAAACTAAACAGAGCAGTATTGAGCATTGATGGATGCATGTTTTTGCTTAAGCTATAGCTCAATATTACTCTTAAAATTATAGAACAAAAGATTGTGCTTTAATGAGAATAGTCAAAATGCTCCAGTAAACCTAGTAGTGTGTAAATGTTTCAGTAAAGCAGTAAAGTATGAGTTGGGTCAATAAAGCACACTAGAGCATTCTCAATCTGGCTAAAACAGAAAACTAAACAAATTACATGCAGTGCCTTCTACTGGCGGCTTACTGTACACTTTATCTTTCACTCATTTTTAGATGACCTCTCCACCTGCGAGAGGAAGCAGCTTAACATCTGTTCTGTGAAGGTGTGTAAGATCAGGACTCTGGTGAACTTTAGAGGCAGGACAGGATGTGTGTCTGCCACTGGATGGTCCTACTATGGACAGCTGGAGGTCCACCGTGAGGAAGTGTCTTTGTCATCGTGGAGGATCATACACTGGGTGGTGGCCAATAGTAAACACCAGTCACTGCTGGATCCAAACGTCACACAGGGCCGGCTTTTTCTTGTCGAGAGTGGCAGACATGAGCGTCCATTTAGGGATTAAAAGAGGGGCTCACACTGGCCTCTTACATTTAGGGGCCAATGCATCCAACCTATTCTATACGGGGCATTATCACGTCCGACCCCAACACATCCAGCTGAATCTGACAATAGTAGACAAATGTACAGCTATTATTTCCATGTCTGCATTGAAGCGCTCTGCAATTCAAACTGCTCATCATAAAGAAAAGCAAAACTTCTCATTAATTACCTGGCAGAAACATTTCATGCAACAGTCATTGTATTGTTCAGCCTGGAAGAGAGAGGGATTATTATGAAGACACAAATATAGAGCGCAGCGTCTTTGTATGCCGTGGCGGCCATTGTTTGTGCGAGTGTGCAGCCGAGTGTTGCGGAGAGATAGCAGGGTGTCATGCCATGTCACACCCCATGATTAGTGACATCAAGGACCGCCGAGGCCCCCCAGTCCTTCTCACCGTGACAACCCGGGGCCTACTGTATAATTAACATGTCTCTTTGTCTCTTATGCAAGGTGCTTTCACAGCCGCATCATTTTAGTGTGTTTTATCACTTCTAAGATCTAATTTAGAACCATCTCCGAATTACAGAACAACGTGTGATTTTCTCACTACATACATTATTGTTATCTGATCATCAGTCGTTGCTGTGTGGAAAAGTACAAGCCCATTGGTTGATCATCACACACTTGACAAAATTTACCTATTACCAAGGAGAATTAAATCGTGTCCCCGGGATTTAAAGAGTAACTCAACCCTAAAACAACTTTTTTTAGCTGATGGTGTGTATAAATTGGGCTTTAGTAATACAGTTCATAGTTTATATTCCTATTTTTGACAAAATTTGAAAAATCCGTCTAATTCCATAAATATGGTGTAAAACACATGTAAAACCGCATGAGTGCTGCCCTCCTCAGGTTAAACGCTGCCGACCGTACTTCCTCATCATGATGACGTCATCATGTAAGGTAACCACACCTTTGTAGCAGGTAACCACACCTGTGTACAGCCCTCAGTACAAGCTCACGCCTCCAGAGGTGGTCTCTCTCAGAACGAGGTCACTGCAGCGACTGAACACGGTCACACAGAGCGACACACGCACGGATGAAAAAAAGAAAAAACGCGAGCAGTGTTTAGAGATAGACTCACTCATTTTTAGATTATCAGAGACACATATTTTGGGTCACGCTGCCGCTGGCTCCTGTCTGTTATTTTGCTCTGTTCATTTCGTAAAAAGTTTAGAAGAACAAGCTCAGTCTACCGTAGTTTATGATGTGTTCAAGTGCTCACACACAGCGTCGTTGCAGAGTAATCGATATGTTCTTTGTTTGTTGATGTCATGTGTTTTAACTCCTAAAGACGGAGTGTTACCGTTGATTTTTACTCATGTCTCAATGATTACTGAGTAAATCAGCCGGGCATATTAGCATTAAACGCTACAAACAAGTCAGGTTTAACGTTAACTTCTTTTCTTCTTCTTTTTTCTTTTTTTAAACAAAGTCTTAATGCTGTTAAATACAAGTTCACATAAATGCAGCATTAGTCTGAGCGGAGCGCTGCAGACACTGTACTTTCTCTCTATAGAATAGTGTTCACTATATCTACATCAAAATTAATCTAAAGCAATCTTTATTATTATTATTATCAGTCTATGCTTTGTACATTAGCCTAAATGCCAAAGTTACTCTACCATCACGGCACCCGTTTTCTATAAAAATGCCTCGTCAGTCAGTGCCTCGGGCTGAGACTGGGCTTTGAATTGTTCTGGCTCAGGCCTGGTGTCCAAAGAGAAACACGTCCCTCCAGCTCAGGTAAAAGAAGAGAATAAAGAGGGACCGCTCCGTCGCAAAGATACTTGTGCCAATCTGACATCTGTCAATCAATCAGTCTCTGTGGGTCTCAGGTACACGCCCCCACTTAGCCTCGCCCTCAGCTCGTCCTCTCTGGCTCTGCCCACTTTTCCAAGACTTTTCAAATTTCGTCTGTGGGTGGAGTTAAGGGGTTGAGTTACTCTTTAAGAACCAAAGTAATCAGGCCGTATCTAAAATTAAATCTGAAAATGTCACCTGTTGTGGATATTTGAGGAGAACCAAATCACACCTTAGAGTTATGATGTCCTTTAAAAGTGCAGAGAAATGATCAAGATGTAACCTGCAGATGTGCTGAAGGCTGCGGCAGTAGGAGTGTTGGGGAAAGACAAATAAAAGGTTTTGAGGAATCCAAAAGACTCAAAGCTATCAAAAAGTGAAGGAGTGATTACAGCGACACAGTCGTGAGAGAGTCATTGTGAGGGAATGAGGCGTAATTGAGTCCAGGTGCTCATCTCTCAAACACTTTTCATTAGTCACATGTTGATGAGCAGCAGCGGCTCTGTCATACCTGCGCCAGAGGACACACGCATTCATGGTTGTCCCTGTTTGTGAAGACGTACTTGGTCATAAAGCAAGCTCCATTTTCCAGTTATTCAATTTAAAGTTTGTCTTAGGTGGTACTTCTCTGTAATACCTCTGCAGAATGTTTAAGGGGTTTTAATAAGAGTGTGTTTTCTGTGACCTAAAACACAGTATGGAAAGCTAAATGCACACAAAAGCAACATTTTCAAAAATAATGTCTGCCCAGAGCCTCATGGGTTTCAGATGTGACTAGTTTTGATGTGGAGTTAAATCTCCACTTCCTTGTCTCATCTCTTCTTCAGCCTTCCCTCCAGCTCATCAGACACACCAGGTTCACACACCTGCTGCTCATCACCAGTCGCTGCATTTGGCCCCACTCTTTGCCAGTTCATCTCTCAGTGTACTCCTCCAGCTTTATTCGATCCAGTGAATCACTGTCAAACTTTTTTTGTCCTCTCCCTGTGAGTTTTGACCTGCTTTTCTTTTCTTTTGGACTTGCTCTGTTTTTGGAAGTGCTTTGTTTGGAGCAGCTTCAGATTGTGCCTCTTTTCTCGACTCAAGGTGAGCTGAAATGTGTTTTCTTGCCTCATGCTTTGAGTTTTAATCTCTGGTTATTGTTACTGTGCCAAATAAGTATGGCCCTTGATTGTTGATGTAGTTTGTATTGCTGCAGAATTGTTTGGTGAGTTGGTAGAAACAATCTAAGCACTGAAGGAGTTGACGAAAACTTACTGCATTAAGGTTTGGGATATTTATTAACAAACTTGATTTTCTTTTTTAAAAATTGAATTGATCTCACCATTAGATGTAATTCCTGTTTGGGTAGGTATGTCTCTGCAGAGCAACCATGGGCGCTGACAGGTTTAGAAAGGATGGCTGTTGAGCGTGGAATTGCAATCTGACATTACACTTGCTGCCAAGAATGCACTGCTTCTTAAAATGCACCAGTCTCCTCTCAGATCAGTGCTGTTATGCAGCGAGGGAGAGACAAAGAGAGTCTGACTTGGTCTTCCTTTGGCATCTTAACCCTGTTTTTGCAAATAGCGAAGGAAAGAAAATCAATAGTGGTGAAGACACAGCTGCCAGCTTGTGTTGCAGTGACAAAGGCATCAGGAAGGAAATGTTATCTCGCCTTTAGAGCCACTCAAAGAAACTGCTCTGCTCGTAGCCAAAGGGCAGCGAAGCACACGTCTACACTGATGTCGGCTCCCACTCATTGTTTTTGTCTTTAAGTCACTGGTTATTCACCTGTCGTCTCGTCCCTTGTGGGCCCACCCCTTCACTCTACTCTCGTGTGTTACGCCCACTAACAGCTGCCGGCGGCCACTGCACTTTTGTGTGGATGATATTCCAGTTATAAACATGACGATAATACACAGAGATGTCCACAGAGATGCTGAGAGCGCTCAATAACATGTAGCACCTCTCGTGTCTCATCCGTTCAGCCCTAGGGCCGTTTGTCTCTCGGTCTGAGTGACTGCCATCGACGGATCTGAAGACAGCATCTAATGGCATCATGACAAGACAGAGGAACCGCCCCAGGACAGTCTTAGCACTGACTCCACTGAGCACATCTATACTGACGTGCACAGACATGTACTTACCACAACATATTAGATTCAGCATAGACAGGGGTGTGATTGCTCTATACAGTACTACACAGTTTCATGTCTGTAGATTTAGCTGCATTATGAAAAGGAAAAAATTGCTTACACTTACTCCAAAAAGGGCTACTGCACAACCCATAAGTAGATGTAGTTTGGTCAAAGAGAGGCTGAATGTTCCCACAGACCAATCACATGGTGTCATTACTTCAGAGTCAGAACATTCATCAAAAGAGTTACTCTAAACAATTTGTATACTGAAGTATAAGATTGCTTAAACTGGGTGCAGCCTTGTGTGCAGTTCCTATGCCTTACTTCTGACTAGCTTTAAGTCCTAAATTTGTTCTTACTTTTTGTATAGCTTACATTCTTGTCTTTTTCAAGAAAATGTCACTTTATTAATGAGCCAAAGCAATAATCCACGCTAATTAATGGTTAAGCTTGTACTGACAAAAATTCTCAGACACCAAAAGGGCAGAGAGTCTTGACACTTTGTCCACTGTGAGTGGCTGAGTAGACCATGCCTGAGGCTAGGCGCTGTTAAATATTGCTTTTTCACTCCAGTGGTCAGTACACACATCAAGGCTCACAGTTTGAGGCTTCACTTTTCCCATTAGCTGCTGATTTATAACTGGTAATACACTTGTATTGCTCAGTAAATGAAAACGTATGAGCATTTCATGAGTTATTATCTACTTGGAGCTTTATTGGCCGGCCCACATCTGTGTGGTGTTGAGGGACACTTAGGGACTGGCAGTACGGGACAGTCCATCAGCACTTTGTCCATCCCACTGCGGTGTGCTGGAGATTAACTGTCCTGCTCTGAGATATGCCTTCCCTTTGTTGGATGAACAGAAAGTTGCAGTGCTGCCAGAACTCCTGAAGTTCAGGGAGGGTATCCTGGCAGCGTGGACCCTGCCTCTCTTCCCCTGTTCCCCATCTGTCCATCTCAGTGGATGCAGGCAGACGGAGGCCTGAGGGGAAGATTGATGGAGGTAGTAAACGCACACTGGAAACAGAATGAACAGTGGAGCAGAGGGGGAGATGTATGGCAGCACACATTGCTGTGGACACAATGACAGATGAGAGGATTATGGAGCAGGGCTACTTTCCACAGTGATCAAAGTTAGAGAGTCTCCTGTGCTCAACCCGTGTTGACCCCCCGCCAATCACCGCAGTGCATAGGTCCAAAACTCAAGGATGAGGGAATACCATCCAGCATTAGGTTTCACCTCAGACCACAATAATCCAACAGTAAAATCTCTGAAAGGAAATGTTCATACAATCAAATAGTGGTGGTGGTGGTGGTGGTGTCATTGCAGCAGATATGAGTGGATGATCTTTAGCTCATTGCATTGTCATTTGCAAGACAATCATATCGCTGTAAATACACCATTAAAATACTGGACGAAAGCATCTTATGCTGAAATGAGGGTTGGATTCAGGAAGACTTCAGTTGACTTCAGTTCAAATAATGTCACAAATACTAAGTCAATAATTGGTTATTCATGTCTCATTGTTTTTAGTTTAATTTTAATTTTCCCTGGTCCAAAAGTCAATGTAGGTTATTTTATCCAGAACTAATATCTGAGACAAGTATCAACTGCCAGCTTATCCAATGTGTAGTCCTGCCACTAGCTTTACTTTCACTTTTTCTTGTGATTTCTTTTTCTTCTTTGTGATTATACTGAAGACATACTACTCTATACTTTACCACTGTAACACATTCACCATTACATTACTAGCTATAGGCTGTAGCACTGAAGTTAACCAAAGAGAAACCAAGTCGACTAAATCTCCTCCACATCAAGGAATTAACAAATATCACACATCCAGGCTTTGTCAGTCCTTTCAGGACCAGGGCTGTAGGACACTGACTTGAACAACTTTGTTATCAGTCACGACTGCAACCAACCTGACTGTCCAAATGGTCTGTCACACAAAACCATGGGAGGGCTTCACAGATGGCATTTGGAAAGGGCAGGTACTTCAAAAGAAAATCTGTCAGAAACCATTTTATCCAATCAGAGCAATAGCAGGTTATTTGGTGGCTTTGTCAAACCTAAAGCACACAACTGTCAGACTTCATTGGCTTCAATTAACTTCATAGGCAACATCACACTATTATGTTCTGAGACATTCAAAGTCATATGTAAATACAATGTGGTAATTTATTTATTTCAGAGAACAGAAGCATCTTAATGTGCTATAGCTCTCACGCAGGTGATTTGTCCGTGTCTGGTTCTCATGAATGCAGTTGTGATTACTGCAAACGCACAAAGTAACGCCCTGCCTAATAGATTCAGCCTCTCTAGGAGTAATCAGTGAAGCCTGAACTCAGCCTATTGAAGTTTAATGACATGCTGAATGTCACAACACGTGGCAGCAGAAAATACAATCCCTCCTGCTCAGAAAGAGAGGACGCAAACTGACAAAGTCTTGCTCACTCACTCATTCACAGGATCACAAACTCAAACACACAACTCTGTGGCACACAGTAAAGCTCTCAGATTAGCGGTTGTGATTTCAGCGCACTTACACAACAGTAAATATGGCCCAGTTCCAGCTGAACAGCTCAGGTTTTTCAGTCCCCTGCTGTGTTTCCTCGCTTTATCACCAACCTGCTCCATGTTCGCTCTGTTTGATAATTGTAATGAAAGTTACACAATGGTCTCCGTGCCATATTATTTTAGGCCTGTGTGACTCTGCTTGTTTGTGGATATAAGATCAGTATCAGTGTTAAGCATCAAACTCAACTTTTTAAAACAAAGCTGCCATCATTTACTCTATCAAAGGTTAATGTGGTAAAGTTAAGTGTACTAATAATTAAACTCTTGACATGTGGAGAGCAATAATGACCGACTGAAGCCCCTGGATGCTAATCTAATAACGTAACATTCACACACTTGATCTGACAGAGCTCTAGACATGAGGTGAGATTTTGGAGAACTAAAGCTTTCAACAGCAAACTGCTTTAATCTCATACCATCTCTCACAATCCAACGGGAGACAAACATCACCATTTCCTTTGTCTATTACATAATACTTCTGCTTGTTACATAAAGATCTGTTTACTGTCATTTTAGATGCTTGTGGTTCATGTGGTGTTCACATTCCAATCAAACTGTATTGTGTTTGGTTGTAAGAAGGGCCCAGACCCATCTTTTTGAGTTATCTTGTTGTGCACCCACAGTATGTAAGCATGCATCTGTCCAGTTGTTACTTGCAGTAACTGAGCAGCCACAGAGCCACCACATCAAACATGACAACGGTGAAAACTGTTTAAAGCACCTAAATCAACTGTTACAAACTCAGGCGACTGATTCACAAAGACAGATTCACAGGATGAAATCACCGTTGGCATTGGGGCCAAGATCTAGAATTAGTATTGCATTTACTGGCTTTGCAAAGATACATTAGATAAATCATAATTTCTGCATTTGTGTGTTGTATTTGTATTTGTGTAAAGCTCTGTAATGAACTGTAGTCATCTAATGTGGAAGTAACATTTTTTATCTCTTAATTTATTACCAAGAATGTAGAAGTGATGTCTCCTTCATTTAAGTTTGTTTTTTCAGTTTGTCCAGATCAGGAGTCACATGAGGGTGACATAAGAATGTAAAATGCTCTGAGATATTTATCCTACTCACCAGCTGATTTTTATAATGCGACTCAAAGCCACTGGTTGGCATTAAACAGTGAGCAGAAACACTGATGTCTAATGATGCTGCTTGTATTTGAATGCCTCATTATCACAACTCTGCATTAATGCAGCACTTGAACTCCTCTCTCTGTCTCTCACACCATGTAACACATGCTCACATTACATTTTCCCTCTTGTTTCTGTATTGGGCTTGATGCACAAAGCAATGAGAGGAAATGTCAGATTTCTCTGCAAGCGGCCCACCGTCTCACTGGCATGTCAATAGGCCGATGGTGTCAGGGCGGGGGCACGGGGCGATGGAGGGAAGAATGGGTGGAAAAGTGGAAGATGACAGGAGCAGCCTGTGCCTATTGTGTGTTTTTTAAAGACATGGCGTTTTTTGATGATTATTCTAATCCCGTCGAGGACCTCTCAGCCTCAACTGGGCGTCTTATCTCCCCTCCGCAGTCATTCTCTCATTAAAACACAATCACAGGCCACCAACTCTAATAAACCTTCCACTTCCTCTTTGAAAGAGGGCAGTTTGGAGGAATGAAGATTACAGTGGGTCCGTCTGCCAGACCTTCACTACGTGACACGGGGAACAGCAATGCAGTTTCTAATCACTTTGGCTCCAAAGACGGGCATTTTAAATCATTGGATTTGGATTTTTTTTTTATGTCTCAGAAGGTCAATTTTAATAAGCCTGAAGGGATTATATGAAGAGTACCTTGTGGGATTCAGGCTGCAGCCACCTGTGTTTTCTATTGGAGAAGTGACTTGGAAAACCCATCTTACTTCTCAGTCCAGATTTTTGGGGCATGTTGTCCCAAAGTTACCATAAACCAAAGGAATACTTTAGGTGTGAGGCTGCAGCCCTTGATACAGCAATCCCTTTTGACGACCACATCCCATCTCTGTCTCTGTCATGGTTTTAAACTCTTTTTAATCATCAGCTCAAAGACACCAACCCCTGCAGCTTGGCTTAAAATCAAACAGGACGCTGTGAAGTGGGCCATTTGTCATCTCTCTCAAAAACCCTTCATGTTTGGAGATAAAATATGCACTTTTGTAAGGACTTAGTTGGCTCTGTAGCAGTTACAGTGATGATATTTGTAATTCATTCAACATTTTGAGACTTAAGACTTGTCAAGTTATAGTTTGTAAACATCATGGGCTGTGTGCACATTCTGGGAGCAAAGGATGAGCAGATCACAATTAATATTCAAAAACAAAATGACAATCACCTAAATTTACAAATTTGGATTTAACAAGATGATTATGGAAATGTGTGTGTGTGTCAAATATTTTGCTACAAGTCACTAGATGCTCAGGACTGTGTTATACTGGACTTGGACATAATATGAGACATAGTTGGCCCAAAGTTAAATAAAGATTGCTGTAGGACTTAAGATTTGCCAGCCTGGGTTTCCAGATACAGAGCTAAATCTGCAAAACTTACTTTAAGAGTTAAACATGGCACAAATAAATACAAGGCTTTAGTGCTTTGCAGAAAAAGATGAAGCACTCTTGCTCCATCTGGTAAACGCAGCAGCCACCATACTTGAGTCCAGTAGTTTTTGCAACACCACTATGAAGTCTACTTAAGTGTTCAGGTCTCTGTGCCGGCCCCCATCCCGGGTAAATGGAGAGAGTAAAAACATTGCCAAGCTACTTAAGTGGATTACTCCTCTGTGGCAACTCCAAAGGCACTTATCATGAGACACTGGAAACCTCTCAGTTGTTTGGCCAAATAATTAAATCCATTGTTTGTTATTGGCGTTGATCAAGCTGTTTTAACAATCATTTGACATGATATAAATAAAAGGCTCCACTACATTTACTCCAGCATTTGTTTGGCTCATATTTTACGGCTTTGTTAGAAAAGATTTGACTGAAAAACTTTATCAGCTTTCATTTGACTTTTGTCGCTTTGCCTGTCCTCATCCTGAAATCAACACCTCCACTAATCACTGACACAGACTGGAGAGTTGCGAATCAATAAATTGTCTCCTACCCTTTAAAAAGTACTGATGATCCAACTGTGAAGTATATTTTGTATTATTTGGAATGTCAAAGTAATCAGCTCGACTATGATGACGAAAAAGCTGATAAAAGTTGTATCATTTAAGGCTATGGAAACTTCTCCTGGGTCTTAAAAAGGTCTTGAAAGTTGAAGCTTTAGAAATGTTTGGTGTACATTGTGCCGCATGAATTGACGGGTCATTTTTGGCCACGTTGCAGCACCAAGAGCAGTGATTGGTGTAAACTGTGGAAGTGTTGAGGAGGCGGTAGCACATCACACTCTTAAAATAAGTCTCTAATTATTCTCCATGCACTTACCATTTCGTCTTTCAGGCCCCAACCTCAGCGTGTGACTCACAGATCCAGTTCTCTGCCCTCTCGGTGCGGACATAGCTGTGAGAAGTGAGGGAAAGAATTTTATGTAAATAACATGCATTAAAAGCCGTGAGAGAGGAGCCAAAGTCAGAGCCATCAGCCGTCATTGGTAGTGATTCAGAGGTCTATGAGGCCTTTCACTTTGTTCCTAAATTATTCATGCAATCTGTCAATGCTGCTGTCTATGCAGAGTCTTCTCCCCATGTGTTCAATGATGACAGCCATCCTTTGCTACACCCGATGCTATATCCTCTGCAAATTCCACACCAGAAATGCATACATACTCAAAGCTCTATAGCATTCTTTTATATGTCCTAGTGTTTGTACTCACACAATAATAAAAATGAACCACTCAATCCTGATATACATATGGTTAGCACAAATGATTTTCCCTCTTTATCACGTGTATTTAAGTGTTCCCTTCACCAATTCACATTCGCAAAAGATTTCTTTTCTGTCTCATCTCAGCTAGCAGCATCTTTCCCATCTCTTTGTAGGCGACTATAAAAGATGGACATATTCCTCATATTTTGAAAATGCATGTTTTATTAAACCTCTTCCTCAAGTAACCTCCTTAAGTTCCCACCACCACACGATAACACTCTCAATGTGAAAAGATGACAAACTTCTGTCAATAGCTAACATAGACAGAAGCAGAAATGTTTCCAAAAAAACTCTCCCATATAAAGTTGTGAATGTGAAGCATGACATTCACAAAGTTAGTTGTAGCTGCAGTCTATGTCGCTACAGAAGTAGAGAAGAACTTATTAAAGCATTAGTTGAATAGTTACATGAAGGTTTTATGGGTTTTTAGGTTTTAGGACACTTTTTGAGTAGGGCATAATATGAGTTGTCTTAAGAGTAAGCGCACACATTTAGATATTCCTAAATATTCCTCCTTTAATCCAATATTAGTCACGTGTCCACATCTATAGACTGTGTAAATTATATCTGATACTTACAGACTCAGTTATGTTTTGTTTTGTATAAAAGCATATTTAAATATGCTGGTCATCGAAGCCACCGTCGTTCACAAGCCTCATCTGTCAAAAATGACTTCCCTTTTTTTATGTGGACTCTCAGGACTTAACTATCTTGAATGGAGGCCATTAATTTCACTAAGTAGTCTCACATCTGAGCATTTTCAGCATTGTAAACATGCTGAAATATTGATGAATGAGTCCCATTGCCAACGCTAAGTGCCTCTTTAAAATGGGAGGTCTGTTTGCTTTACAGACGCTGACATCATGTGTTTTTCAAAGCCTTAGGGGGTCCTTCACACATGTAGGCACACAATAGCACATATGCTGACAAAGATCTATAGGTGCATTGTATATTAGGTGTACACAAGACAATACATTAGCAGCATTCCCCTGAATACACACAATCTCATATGCTACAGTGATCTAATTAAGAAATGCCCAGTGCGCAGGTTATTAGACCAACCATGGCCTTCTGCATCCATGACAACCAAGCATTAAAATCATACCCAGGGCTCAGATTCAGTATCGGAGCAGTCATGTCATTATCTTGATATTTGATATTTAGAAAACTGTGCATTTATCAATAACCCAGTGTCCATTATGTCGTCTTTATTTGTTTCTTTCTTCCTTTCATCTTCATCATAAGCTTTCTCTTCCTCTTGCTCTTTTGTTGATGTTGTTTTTGTTACAGGAATTACTATAACAATATGACCTAGAGGCTTAGCTGTAAATATGATCACATCCAGAGCTTAGGCTTTGGCTGTTTCTATTCAGACACGGCCTTATCGCACAGACACACCTTCACTCTGCAGCAAACTTCAATCCTGACCTAACCGGGTGAGGTGCACTCCTGTGAGGAGGTTGTGATGACTCGCCGCTGGGAAAATTATGACCACCGTGTGATGAGATGAAATGGGCTGATAGGACTGTATTTACCAAAATGTGCATGTTCGTCAAAGAGAAGTGGCCTCTAAATCTTGTTGTCTCATCTTAGTTTTCTCCCTGAAAACCTGTTTGCTTTCTACTTTTCTATTACTGCACTCTGTCCTTCCTTAATTTGGTTATTATCATGATCACTTTGTTTAATATTTACACGAACCTTACTTTTAGACCCGTTTGAACATATCGTAGCTGCAGCTTGTTGGAGCATTTATCTTCCAAAGTTTTTACTCAAACCCAAAGTTTGAGTAATTGGTCTTTGTTTGAATATTCCCCTTCAACAAGACTTGAGTTAATCAGAAGTTGACACCAAGTTTTTCCTACTGTCACTCCAATTTGGGTCACTATTACTTGCATCAAATCTTATTTACTTAATATAGCCTCAATGTTTTAAATGGTCTGCGTTGCTTGCAAAATTAGTGAATATATCAACATAGCCTACCATAGAAATCAATATAACTGACTTGATGTCAATAGGCCATTTGTTTTATTTGATTATAACACATAGAGACTTTTATGTAGTTCTTTTTGAGGATAGACAGTGTTACATTAGTATTATAGCCAAATAGCCAAAGCTTGCCACAAAAACATTATTTTTTCCACACTAAACACTCACTTTAGAACTAGCTGTGAGACAGACCTAGCATTTTATTAGCTTTGACTTTCCCTCAGTGTCCTTCAGGTGCAAAAATATAAAATCACACAGGCAGCACAAACCAACACACTTACAGCTTTATGCAACTGTGAGCACCACGCCAAGGCAGCCCCACAGCCAGGTGTGTGTCTCAGCAGGCGGTAAGTCTACAAATCAGTGAGCCAGTTGCATGGCATATTGTCTCCTGCAGCGCCCCTGCTTCCTGTTTCTCCTGTCCTTCATTTCCCAGCAGGCGATCTTGATCTGCTTCACTTGTTTTCTGTATTTTTTTTCCTACAAGAGGGCAGTAGAATATAAAAGGATGGCCAGGATGTTTTTAACCTAACCCATTTAGTGTGTACCACTGCTACCTGAGTGATTGAGTAGGGAGGCAAAGGCGTAACTCATTCATCTTTCCTGACGTGGAAGCTGTCAATCATGTGGCACTGAAGGTCGAACTCAGCGGCTCGTCTCACAAATCATAAAGTTTGAATCTTTAAGCAGGAGAAGGGTGGACTTTGACGAGTAAAGCCATTTTTGTCTGAGCTGTAATGTCTTTCTTCAAGGCCAGGGCTTTGAGCGGTTTTGTTTTGAGTGTGTATGACAGGTCGTGTCATAGTGCTAACGGAGCCAGGTGGCCGATATGTTTACCTTGGCTCTAAGAGGCACTGTCACACGAGAGCATACTCATAGGTTTATCATCATGTTGACACTCAGGGGGATTATACAACAGCAGAAACAAGCAAGGTTTATCAGCTTCAGACCTGCCCCAGCACACACACAAACACCCACACGCACACACACACACGCTGCTGCACACTTCCAACGTAATCCTTCAAAGAAAACACACATTTAGAGATTTAGGTTCTTTCTAGCTATATCTGTCGCCACTTCACTGTGCACTTCCTCCGCACTTATATCGGTGGGAATTAGCTCTCTGCGTGTTGTCTTTCATGCTGCGCGAGGTAAACAAAATGCTTTTCACTTCAAAGACAAAGTTTCTAATTTTCCTAATTGATAATCCTGCTCTTGACATTGAGCTTTGCCAAAGTTGGGCTTTGTTTCCGTGACAACAGGGTTCCATTTATTCTCTCATGCTCACTTGTTCAGTGGAGGAGCCCAGTCAATTTTAGCTCATCCTGTCTTTGCCCGGGACCCCAGTGAGTTGTTCATAATTATGAAGGGTAATTATTAAAGATTCACACACACACTTTTGATTTAATATGCCTCCAACGGGCTTCCACTGAAACCATTATCTTTTAAATTTCCTCTGATGCCCTTCCCACCTTGACCTTTCCAAATAAAACCTTAATTCAAACTGTAATCCCAGATTCAGCATTACAGGAGCTATAAGTAGGCTTCATATTGAAAAAGGATCTCGAGTCAACAGCGGGGGTTGTGCACAGGAAGTCCCACAAAAGTATCAGACGAAGGATCCATAAAACAATGGATAAAACATGAAGCTTTTGTTTGATGTAAATCTGTATTGTCTAATCATTTTCCTTCAGAACAAGAGACAAATATATTTTGGCCTTTCTTGGACAGAGAGACAGTAAAGTGGCCAAGAAATATAGGGACAGAGAAATGAGTTAGGTCCCAGCCATTTAAATTATGGTTGCTCTCTTTATGTGGTAGCCACAGGAGACACTCCACCATGAATCATATGGATCACACTTTGATTTGATGACAGCTCCCTTTTAGTTACTAGAAATGGTTACCTTCCTAACAGAAATGGAATGGTACCAAAGTCAGGGGCATGAATAAAGCATGTGGACTTTTACCTGAGAGCCCTTTAGTTTACATAGCTCACTCTTGTTGCGTCCTCTTGGCTGCTAGTGCAACTGAGTCATCACAAACACACACTGGCCTGTAACAGTAAGTGTGCCCTCACAAACAACATGCTTTGGTTTACGACACCAGCAAAGGGCAACGGCAAAGATCATGAGGGTGATCTTTGACCTGGCATTTATGCTATATGCTATATATATATATACTTTTGGCCCAAATTTCACCGAATTTTTTAGTCGGGCCAAATTTCAGATTATTCGTGCGTCTTTTTTGTGCTGTGTTCTGGGGGTTAGAGGTGATCGACCCCTCCCAACACGCTCCGACCAGCCGATTGCAGGCCATTTCTGACATGTAAGAAATTTTGGTCGCATTAAACCATCGGGGTGTAAAGTGTGAGCACATAAACTGTGATCTCCAGCTTTCCTCGGTAGCGTTTTACTCGTACAGTGTGAGTTTGGGTTCTTTTTGAAACACAGGTCACACAGTGTATGCCCGGCTTAACAGAGATGACTTTGTTTCTCAGCGGTCGACCTGACGCTGACCCTGTTTCATGCTGAGTAACCATCTTTGCAGGTATAGCCAATATTTTAGGATAAAAAGTTGTATGATATTGCTTTATCTTGAATAAAACCTAGTCTTGTCTGTTTTGGTTGTATTCAGAGGTAGATATGTGCTTCTGTCAAAGCTGGTACTTTCTGAGTCCCCTGTTATCTTTGAAATACTACCACATTGGCATCTTTGGCACAATGTCAAAGGTGTCAAATTCAGAGTCAAATTCATAGTCCATAATGTTTTAAAATTATTATTATTATGCCCCAAAAATGACCCAGAATATTCTCTCCATGAAAGGATTTTGCTAATCTATCCACCCCTTTGAGGAAATGTGCTCTTAACTGCAGAAATGTAAGAACGCACACATAAGACACGCACATCCACAGCCACAGTCGGTTCCCCCTTCACGATAACTCCTACAAAACGCCTGTCATCCTTACTCAGTGGTACACAAGCAGGGAGTCAGCGCAAGCCGATGGATCAATTTAGTACAGAAAGGCTGTGGCATTCTTCAAATGTAATGGGCTTTGATGTTGACGCTGAGCTGCATTACAGAAGCCTGCTGAAGCCAAAGAAACCTCTTTTCATCTGCCTGCTTCCTATGCAGAGGACGTTGGCAGGAAACGTGCCGCACTTCTGTTACGCTGCTTTTCTTGTTGTTCATAGAAGTGTGGGTCATGCATACCTTCACCTACACCCACACATCTCATTCTAGTTTAAATTTCAGTCTTTTAGCAGCGTGTAAAACACTTATTCCTCCCATTTTGTTTTATTTAATTGCAAATCTCACATAAGATCAATCTGACACATCATCTCCTTTAGTTTGTTTGAAAGGGCAAAAGACAGTCTCTTTAAATTTCTCTAAAATGATGCCAGTTCCTGATGCACTTTTCTTTCCCTCATACGTACTGCCCTCTTGTGGAAAAGTTGTTTATGACGCGCGTAAGTGCACATTTCTCTCTGAAGAAGACAATCAGGCATTTAATTTGTATTTAGATCAGCCCTAATTTCGCTGATCATAAAATGCTCATGGATTTGGGATTGCATTAGATCTGGAAACTTGGAGAACACTCACTGCCCTGTCCTCTCAGATTTATTACACCAGGGGAAAACCATACTTTCCTTGTCATTGATGATCATTTAATTTCTATAATACATGACATAATATAGCCTTCCTCATGTTACAATTTGCTACGATTACAGCAAGATACAAGCTTTGTACCAAGAGAAAATATAAGGGCATTATTTTAATCATGTAGGTCCAATTTAATAATTAATGACCTAAACCTGAATGCACAGTGAATTCATATAACTTCCTGTACTGTTTGCCCACAAAATTTTTCTTTATAAAGTATATTATACCTCAGCGCAGCATTTGATGAGTCACACTTGGTTTGAGAGATTTAGTCCTAATTCAACAAATTCAAATGCTCTAATGCAGAAAATGCTTTGTGGTACTGTGATGCCGTGCAGATCTTTATTTATGACCATGCTTTATTTATTAAATATGAACGATCTGATCAAGATACTGCACTAGCTTTGGGAGAGAAACAAAAGCTGCACCAAACCACATCACCCAACTATTCTTGCAAGCTGCACATCACAGGAACACGTTACCATGGTGCTGCTCACAGCCTTTACCCGAGTACACAAGTGTGCAGCATGCTCTTGTGGCAAATTGTTTCTCTGGATTGTGATGCTTCATACTTTGTCTCTGAGTCTGTAATTTCAGTTAGATTTTTTTTTTTTTACTATTTAGATCAGTTTTGTGACAGTTCAATTGAATCCAATATACAATAGATCTGAGTATGTAAATTAGTTCTAAAAGAGAAGAAGACATGTAGCAGAGAATCTGAAACATGCAAACTGAACTAAAATGGTGACTTAAAATTACAATAAAGTAATGGTTTTACAGAGATGAGGCTGATCGACAGTTCATTTATTTTATTCATTTAATTTGACAGTGGCATTTTGTGTTTTAAAAAATGACAAATATGCACAAAGTGAACATTTCATTCATTAAAAACACTAACTTAAAATAAGCACAATCTTCTTATACAAAGGAGGAGAAAGGAGTGAAAATCATTTTTTTGCATTGCTATTATTATCACAAGGTTATTTATGCAGTTAGTCATATAACAATTGGAAAAACAAGAATCTCCCTTTTCACTTAAGCAAAGTTTATTCAATTCTGATAATAGTTAACTGAGCTCTGCAAAAAAATAACATTTTCTGTAAACCCTTTGGAAACATATTGCTATGACAGGCACATTCCTAAATGTTCAAACTGCCATTTTGTGCGTTATCATAATTACCCTAACTGTGAAAAATATGCACTCCACTCACTGTACCATATATATAGAAGTGCACTGTTGACCAAACAAGAGGCATGAGATGTTAAGATGATGTAGACAAACAAAAACATAAAATACAGCTATGGCACATTAGTAAATTCCATTAGTTTCATCTATGAATCTCATAATTGCTGTGAATGGACATTCGCTGGAATGTAGCTCTATAAGTAAAGTATCATCTCAGTAAGTGTCAGTATTGTCTGATCTGTGTGTTGTGCAGAGACTCTTAAGACCTGAGGTCTCCTTGATACAGGTTCAGACATGAGGTCCCACACTGTATTTAGGGACCCTATCTCAGGACCACAGGGAAACTAGTCCTGAACAACAGCACTTCAAGCGACACTTTGATGAAATGTTAGCAGTTGTTTCATTGCACTGCATGTTATATTTGATTTTGACTTGTCCACTGATAAGAATGGGAACTTACAAAATAATCCTCACTTACAGCTTGCATACATACATGAGCATCAACTTTCAAAGCACACAATTTAAAGCTGCACTGCCCTTGTCATCTATCCACAAATCTCTTTAACATAGTCATAATTTAAGAGACATCATTCACATAACAAATATATTCCATGTCTGTGTGAACAAGTTTCACTCATTAAAGAATACACATT